>APFE030397107.1:0-82500 GCA_000404065.3 Pinus taeda | reverse complement strand
TTAGCAATTTAAATAATGGTGTTGCTATTCTAGTGAAATTTTCAATGAATCTTCGATAATATCTTGCATGACATAGAAAAATTCTTACCTCCTTTTGCAAGCTTGGAATAGGGATACATGAAATTACCTCAATTTTTGTCGGATCAACTTGAATTCCATCAAATGATACATGGTGGCCTAGAACAATTCTCTTAGTCTACCTCATCCTACATTTATCACTACTAAGGGCCAGGTCGGCTTATTGATAGTGGATCAATACCTTTTCTAGATTCTCCAAGGCTTGAAATCATCCCCATATACTGTGAAGTCATCCATATAGACTTCCACACAGTCATGGATTAGGTCAGAAAATATAGCATGCACAACTCTCTGGAAGGTGGCAGGGGCATTACAGAGGCTGAACGAAAGGGCTTTATACACATAAGTACCCCATGGGCATGTAAAGGTGGCCTTTTCCTGGTCCTCTTCAGCTATTTGTATTTGATTGTATCCACTATAACCATCTCGAAAAGAAAAATATTTCTTACCTGAGAGTCTGTCGAGAACTTGATCGATAAAAGGTAATGGAAAATAATTGCACAGTGTGGCCTTGTTTAATTCTGTATAGTCGACACGGATTTTCCATTTTCCATTCTTCTTTGAGACTACTACCAAAGGTGACACCCACTTGCTATTGGAAATGGGGTAAATGAATTCTATGGCCAGAATTTTCTGAAGCTCTTATTTAACAATATATTTTAATGCGGGGTTCATTCACCTCTAGGGTTGTTGAACATGTCTCATTTCTTCGTTTGTGTAGATATGATGGATGCAAGCGTCTAGATGTATACCTCTCATATCCAAGTAATCCCATGCAAATGCTCCGGTTTGTTCGTGAACCATGCTTATCAACTATTGTTTTTGTTTTGCAATCAATCCTATGCCAATATGCAGAATCTTCCCTTCAAACATTTCCACAGTTCTGTGGTGAGCTTGCAGCTTTCCTCCATGGTGGCAAATGAGTCAAAGATCGATGGATGGTAGGTTTCCTAAAACCCATCACTAAACACATGTTGATAACCATTAAACGAGATAGGATAATCGATGCAAGAGCTATCAGCTAGAAAGTGCTACAAAACATGCTCGTTAGAGTGTTCTTGGAAACCTCTAGACTATTCTAATGTTAATGATGGAAACATGCTATCTTCATTTCCATAAGGATTTTCGAGCCATACTGGTACTTCGACATTTTTTTGAGCAGGTGGAAAGATGGACAATGTTTGATTGTAAGATCCATTTGAAATGGTCATTTCCCTATTTCTACATCCAATGATGGCGCCTACAGTTGGCAGCCATGGCCTTCCGAGGACCACAGGGTGTCCAGTTCTAGAAGCTATTAGAGAAATGACTACAAATTCTATAGGATATTGCCAGGGGGAAATATTGACTACTATATCTTCCAAGGATCCTATTGGTTTCACAACGGATTTATCTGCCATCTCTAAAAGGATAGGGGTGGTTTTCAATCCAGGTAGTTGTTGCGATATCATTGTTTCGTAAGTCATTGCTTTTATTATAGCCCCTAAATTTACAAGAGAATTTGGTAGAAGCACTCCATTTATTTCGTTAGTGACGATGGGATTTCTAGGGTCACTGTATTTTATGGGTAGCTCTAAAGTCATCATGGAAATTTGACTCACAATCTTGACATTCTGGTTTTTATGCCCTTTTCCCCTCGATTTCTTGATATAGAGATCCTTGACAATTTTAGTGTATATAGGAGTGTCTCGGATTGCTTGTAAGAGTGGAATTTTAATACAAACATTCCTCAGCTCATTTTCCAAGTCATATTCAAGCGCGACCTCTTCTTTTCTTACTATTAGTCTCTCAAGGTATGGTGGTTCAGTTAATCCTTCTTTTGTTGTTTGTTGTTTTTTGTTTTGTAATTTTTTTTCGGGGGATGCGGAGGGCACCTCTTCTTCAATAACCATAGTTGATTTTCCTTTATTTACTATTTTCCCTGATCATAATTGAATTTTTTGCATAGGAATGGTTGTAATTATATATGTCAGAGAGGGCTGGATATCTATGTTTTACACTAGTTGAGATGTCCTATTGTGATTTGGGTTAGGTGCGAGTTGTGCAGGTAATAGTGTTGGTCATGGGGGGTTTATGTTAGCTGGTTCCTATGGTGGTGATGTGTTAGTAGGTGCAGGTAGCAATTAATACATAGAAGGTGTTGTGTTGGTAGGTGCTGGTAGAAATTGATGTAAAGGTGATGGAAACTGCGTAGGTTGTTGGTACATTTTTGGATTATATGCCTACTAATAGGTTTGCATGGTTGGATTGTATGAAGTACTGGGCATATTTGGATAAGGTGTGTAGAATTGGGATTGAGGTTGATAGTTGGTGTTATAAGGGCTCATTCTCCAATTCTGGTTCTAGGCAGTACTTTGAACACCCCAAAGGGAGTAAGACATAGGAAAGGTCCAAGGCTGGTTTTGGTTATACCCTTGAAAATTTGGGTCTAGGAGCACACTTTGACTCTGACCTCTCCACGTGGGTCTCTTGGCTAGCTGAGCTTCGTCAAGGGTTTCGTTATTGCCTTTGTAAATGGCCTGAATACCAGGAAGTGATGGGAATTTCTTGGTCTGGTGCTCTAGAGTGCATATTCCATAGACTTCTATAGAATTAAGAGGACATTCCCTCTCTGCATGTTTTCATCTACACTTGGCACAAAAGACTGCCATAGCTACCTTTTTAGCCTCATGCTTTTGGTTGACTTTCATGGTGTCAAGCTGGTTACTGATTGTATTTAAGATGTCAGTTTTGACATTTTCTGATAGGTTTCCCAATTCAACCCTAGTGACAGTATTAGTTGCATCTTTATTTTACACATAGTCTCAAGAATTGTCCCTAAGCTCACAAAGCTTTTTACCTACTTTAGCTTGGCTCCTAGAGTAGGTGCGACAAAGGTCAATGACTTCCCCAAAGGATTTCTTGTAAATGTCCCCACCACTAAGCAAGTTTAATGTCTCTATATAGTCATCTCTTAGCCCTCTTAAGAACATTTTTCATGATTTTTAAATCTAGGGTGTTTCCATGGGATTTATCAAAGTTGTATAGGAACCTCTCAAGATACTCCTCTAGGTTTTCATCTTTAGTTTGCTGCATCCTAAGGATGTCACTGATGACCTCACGCCATCCCATGTGTATATGGTGTGTTGCCCTAGACTCATGAACCATCTAAGGACTGCATCTTTTAATGTGGAGGGAAACAATTTAAGTTTGTGTGCATCGTCATAATAGCTATAACTATGACATAAGATATTGAACTCAAAAAGGAGAGCATCGGGATCTTCGCATGATTTACGATAGAAAAGTCGTAGAGATGCCATTGGAATGCTCTTCATATTAATGTCGCGAGTTACATCCAAGATACGGAATCCAAAAGTGACCTATTCCTCTTCTTCTTCCTGCTTTCCCCCAAGTAGGTTAACATTCCTTCTAGGACCTTCTTCTTCCTCTTGGTGCTCATCATTTTGTCTACCTTCACCCCTTGCATGCTCCATATCTGCGATAGGTAGCCACTGGGGTTTTCTGATAAAGATGTGGATTTCGAGTGTTGAAACATGATAGATATTGGTTGACTACTCGTCCACGCGGTCTGGTTGTTCCACTAGTTCTTCTACTAGGTTATTGAAGATAATTTCTTGAATGATCCTTCCTTCTTGATCAAATAATTCACGATCTAAAACCACGTTGGTATCAAAACTTCCTCCTTCTTATATTAGACATGCATATCAATTAGCAGTAGTTAAAATAGGTATATTGACTGATCCAAAAGTTGTAGAAAATTTAGAGTTGGAAATAAATCTACCTTTACTGTCCCTAGGTCTACCTATACTCTTATGCATAAAGATGAAGGAAATAGAAATTCAAGAACAAACATTGATCGGTCAAACTTTGGAGCAACCCCACAAGAGTGGATGTGTGGCTCTTCACTCATGTCTTACTGTACATTCTCCACCCTCTGATAGTTCTACAGGTTCTTGAAACTCAATTGACAACGATTACCTGAATAAGAAATGGAAATTTCCCTGGAAATAGTGCCAAAATGTTGAGAGATTAATTGTTAAATTAAATCCCTTAAGATTAATTGTCAACCCGAGGTTTGTAAGCACGAATTGCCTTGCGCTTCCTTCATTTAGGCTATGTGAGGATTTAATGTTTTCCTTGTTAATGATTTAGGAAAGAAATACTTGCAAATCTTATCATCTAATGAGAAAACCCAACAATCAAATCTTACCTAAAATCTTCATA
This sequence comes from Pinus taeda, assembly GCA_000404065.3. Lineage (NCBI taxonomy): Eukaryota > Viridiplantae > Streptophyta > Pinopsida > Pinales > Pinaceae > Pinus > Pinus taeda. Next base: position 78,198 of record APFE030397107.1, on the reverse strand, counting down.
AATCTCAATATTCAAATCTACACTTAACTAAATATTCCTAATAAAGATGAACTTCCATTCACACCACTCCCTAATCAAAATTTGTATGTTGGTACCAGACTCTATATGAAAAATCACTCAATCAAGCATTCTATAATGACAATTCTTTGAAAGAAATCAAACAACCCTATGATAATCACTGCCCAACTTATTAAACTATTGATGCCCTAATCATTCATTACCAGAGCAAATCAAGATAACTAATCTATGACAATCCAACTACTGATTCGACAAGTGACCTATCTTGTTAATGCCTTAAGCAACCAATTATCCTATACTTAAAGGTTCATTTTCAAATCAAGGATCAGGGCTCAAGCACCAATTGGAAGAATTCCCCTATTTTACTCTATCTTGTTGCTTTGTATTCAATGGATCACTTACAGAATTTTCATAAATGAAAAAAAGTAGGATACTATCTCATTAATGCTAGCTATCAATCCTGAAAGATGTATCTAATTCTATGCTACAATCAAACAAATCATCATGTTGTTGTTGATCAGAACGTTGAGCTGTTCATGGAGTAAACATCCTAATGTATGAATTGCAAAAGAAACCATTCATTCGAAGGGATTGTCCTTTGCACATATGTGAGGATGATCTTCCGATTTATTGCCAGTATTAGTAATTCAATTAACAAAGAGGAATAATGGTAATTATAGGATGGTTCTTTGGGAATGTCTCCGGTTCATAGTGCATCAATCTACGGTAGAATAGTTAACTAACCATTTGTGCAATTCATATATGCATATATTTAAATGACTATTTCGATCATTTATTAAGTTCATTAAGTCTCTCGAACGATCTAGCTAGTGCCAGCCTACCTTCAATGCCTCTGTAATGCTATAAAGGGATGGATTTATGTTGATCCTTTTCAATGAATAGAGGTAGACTTAGGGAAAATAGATAGAGCTTATTTGATGCATTTGAAATCATTTTTCATCTAGCTATTTGAAAGCGTTAGGGACTCCAATATCCACTATGGGTGACAATTCCAATCAATCTATCAATTATCATATAATGAATTCTAGGTGAGGGCAAACAAGGTGGCTCTGGTTCGAATGGCACGAAATCACACCAAACCGATTGTGATTCATAAAAATGGAAAAGACTGTTGCAAGCATAACCAACAATCCCTCAAAGAAATTATAATGCACCTGAATGAACTGTTTAAATGGAATTAAACAAATCTAGGGTTGCAGTGTCACTGCTATTTCAAAATACAAACAATCCCAAATGGGTGGGCCCAGCCACACCTGGGTTGGAGAACTTACGATATTTAAAATGATTCGATACACAGTTTAAACATGAACTTCATTCCATCAACGCATTTGGGAAACCTCTTTAGAACACTAACATTATGATTGTATTCAACAGGTTCAAACATACATCACAATTACTTCATAAGTTCAATCCACAGTGCTACCCCTTAACATATTAGATTCAATCGCCTTTATAGGCATTTACTAATAGTTAAACATAAACTAAAAATAACAAGCAAATCCACATTACTCCGTTTAGGTGAGTTGGTTCAAACAGGCATCTCAAATTGGTCTATCCATAACCAAATCCCAATTGTGTATCTACTACAATCGAGGGAAATCAGACGAGGGTCTCAGGATCATGATGCGTGCTACTTGTGGCTATGCCCTCTCATCTTCTAAAACATGCTGCAACCTTATCCATTTCGATATTTCAGCACCCATCTATATATAACCCTTGAGTACCAAAGTAGAAGATCTTCATGCATCAGCTACTCCTTCTGGGAATCGACCTGCATATTCAGCCGAGAGTCTACACTAGATAATAATAATAAGTTAGTTTGAGAATATGCCACTTCTATTTACTTAAATCTACCAATAATTAGCTAAATGCAACCATGAGAATGTTTACCTCAAGTGGAGTGTAAAGATAGGCTTAGGATAGTGATTTAGTAGAGAAATGGGTTCCATGGTAACAAAAAGGGAAAAATGGGAATTAAGTCCAACAGTACTAAGAACAAAACTGATGTTCAACAACATTGTACCAAAGTTAACCTTGTATCAAGAATATAAACATAGTGTTTAAAAATAAATAAATAGCTATGATATTCAAAACTTATTAAGCATGAGAAATCATAAGATTTGAGAGTCTAGTTAAGCACATCAAGCAGTAATGTAGCTGACTACCTTATCCCTTCAAAAGGGAGTCTACAACCTTAAACAAGGAAGTCAACCATCATATTTGAAACATGTTAAATTATAAAAATAACATGCCACAACAAGGTAACTAAAGCATATTAAGACACCATGCATCTAAGTGACTTTGTAATCATTAGGATAGTATCAACACATAGATCTGTAACTTTATCATAACCATGGAAAGATATAAAGCAATGCACTCACTATGAGCAAATGTCTCATCAAACCTTCATTGGTGGAACTAATATGCACAACTAGAACATGGACTAAACTCCTCATAATATAGCTTACCATCAAGGTTATGGAAGTTTCTTACCAAACCTATGAAGATATAAATATGGCTAAACTTATGAAATCACTTAATAATGATGAGTGGTTTTGGATCACCAATTAGGGACACATTATATGACCAAAAAATAGCTAGGAATGTTCCATCCACATAACTTAATCATCTCAAAATCACCATAGATATACAAGGTATCTGTACAACCATAATTAGATAATTAATAAGCCATTATTACATAAATGACATATGATAAATCATTAGCCGTAAGCACAATGAGGCATATCATAGCCCAAAATATAACATGCACAACCAAGTATGCTTATTTGAATAACTTGAAATGGTTGGAAACTAAATGATGAAATTTTTCTCTTGACCCAACCATAGGCCACCTACATTTCAACCATTCATGCAGTTGACCATCCCTGAGGCGAATCTAGGTTATGAGGGAAATACTTGTAAATTGAAATGGTTCACACCAATGTATCGAACATGATCCTAACAGATGGATTCCACTATTCCAATGCTTCAAGAAATAAAAAAGAAACATGAATTTCTCCATTCCCTCACTAAAGTTAAAACAATCCATACATGTTTGGATAAACAATTTCATGTTTATAAACACAACTATATAGATTATCACTAAAGTCAGAGAGAGTAAACAATTGGACTAATGGAAAAGTATCATAATAAATGGAAATGTGACCCAACCTATGCTGACCACTTCAGATTCCCAGAGAATCTTGTGCCCCTTCCACTCCATTCATCTTTTAGCTATCGACTGAGTTTGTCTTGGCTCCTTGGTTCATTCCATTCTCGTGAATTGTAAGTGACAATGTCGAATGGGAACCACCAACCCATTTTGTATTGTCTTGTCCAATTAGGTCTATTCACCTAATAGAAATTAGTTCTCTCATTTTACACCACCTTATTCCTCTTCAAGTGATGGCATTTCCCACTTATTTGCTTTTGTAATGCTTGTTAATGATCTTTTCTAACTTCAATTCTAATGCAATCACAATGCATAACACCTATTAGATAATTGAACTGCTCAGTATTCAAGTAATATCGACATTTAATACATCAATATGGGTCATGGATTATCAAGAAAGAAAAGAGAGAAAGCAGGCTTCAGGAATTAAAGTGGCTTTAGTACAAGGATCCATAAGGTTGTCCAACTTTTAGTTGTTTTAATTAATTAATAATAAATATTATTGTTTAATAGGATGTATAGTTGTTGTGCTCCTTCCATGATGGATTTATAATCACATTGCAAGAAGTAGGGGTAGAAGAAGGGGGATGTTTCAAACCCCACAAACTTAAAGTAACATCGTCTTTAGTGTTATGAAAAACAAAGTATGTTAATAAAATCCAATCTCAATATTTACAACACTTCATGTGTCCTAAAATTCCATTTCCAACCATGTTGTGCATTGTGCTTAAGCCTCTTTTAGAGAATGAATTCAAAACATTTTTTCTAGGGATACTCCCAATGTACACTTCATCGCACTTAGTATGTGCACGAACTTTTGCTACAAATTCACTTTCCATGTTTCAACATCCAATCTCTACTTCATTAGGCCCTTAGGAGATCATTCCCTCTTATGTGAAATCACTAACCTTCCAATTTTTGGCATCCCCTTCTTATTAAAAATATGTTTTCATGGATGGAAAATTGATGGAAAAGGCATTGATTCAAGCAAGAAAGGTTTTGAGACATTGAAACCATTTTAATTATAGAATATCATATCAAGTTCTTTTGGAATGTATTCATATGTCTAAGACTATGACATATATTTCTATTGGTATATAAAAGTTTTCAACTAGCCTCATAGACCAAATGTTATTTTTAGTCAAATATGACAAGCCATAAAGTCAGTGGTTGCAACTAAACATGGTGGTAGAGTCAATCTAGTGCTAGTTTTAGAATTTGGCCAAACTCTACAGAGTAGTTAGTAGAAGTTGAGACTCAATATTTGTCCTAGTCAAGAGTTGGAAGAAACTACCGGTGCAAAACATAGGAAATTCTCTAGCCCCCTACTCTTGATCTATTATCCTAGTTTAGATTTTATAAACAAAATTCATGGAAAACCAAGTTTCGGGGCCCCTGTTTAGTTGTACGAGTTTTAATTAGTGATCAAGGATTGTTGAAGATGATTTTATGGTGTTTGGGATGAATAAGTCATGTAAATAATGATTTGTTTTATGAAAGGAAATGGCCTTCATGATTTGAGTTTTAAAATGGTATAAAATATGAATCATGGAGGTTAAGGAAGTATTAGCTTGCAGATCAAGGATTGTAACTACTTCCAGTAGTGGATAGTAAATAACTAGGGGTTGGAGCTACTTTCAATGATATTTGATAAACTAGGGGTTGTTGCTCCTTTCATTTGTAGAGTCTAAATTAGGGAGTAGTAGCCTCCTTCAGGTTGCAACTAGAGAACTTTGTAACAACAAGTAGAATCTTTCCTCTGTGAAGTAAATTAAAGAAAATATTGAAGAATCTATGTCTAATCTTTTGTGCTTCTTATGTTAATTCTTGTGATGCTCATATGAATTATTGTTGAAGTGTTTATTTGTGTCCTAGTATTCTGCATTAGTGAAAGAAATTATTTAAATGACTACAATAGTAATTCAACCCTACTCTAAGTATCTTCATGGTTTCTAATAATTTGTATCAAATAAAGTATCTTATTTTAGGATCAATCTAACAATTGGAATAAAGATCTGAAACCATGGCAAACTAGGAAGGAGGATACACTAATATGGCACCAATGTTCAATGAGACAAATTATTTGTTTTGGAAGGTAAGGATCAAGACCTACATTCAATCTCTTCATGTTGATGTATGGGATGTAGTGGAAGAATAATATCAAAATCCTCAAGCCTTTATTATTAGAGATCAAAATATAGATTTTACATGCAATTCTAAAGCTATGAATGCTTTTTCTACTTCCCTACTTGAATCACAACTAGTGAAGGTAATGGATTGCTCAACTACATAATGTATTTTGGACAAGATGAGTAGTTTATATGAAGGTATTATGATGAAGATATTGATAGATTTCCATAGAGTTGATGAAGTTTTGAATATAATAAGAGGTCTTGATGAATACTTAATAGAGCCAATAGTGGTTCAAAGAGTGTTGAGATCTCTCCCTAAGAGATTTAATCCTAACTTTTAATCCATATAGAAGCTGATAGATTTTGGTGTTCAGATATGAATTATAAAATTCAACCTTCCCCACATTAATTGTCAATATGGGCCTCGTCTTGTTATTTCAAGGCTACTGTTCAAAGTCTATCTAGGCCACAGTTTCCCTACCCAACATTGAGCATTCAATCAACAATAAAACAATGTGTAACAACAAGAAATAACAATAGTAGAAATCAATGTAACAAAAAATTAGGATTCACAAGAGCACAAACTTAATGAACCATTAAAAAAATAAAGAAATAATCACAACATAAATAAATCTATAGACAACACTAATCCAACAACACTTGATCAGGAGAGTGGGCCGAAATCTCCAGTCTGGGCTATGGAAAAAAGATCAAAGGCTAGATCATACTCAGAAGATCAAGATTGCATTAATCAAAAGGAAAATATAGAAACCTGGTGTGACATTTTCAAAGGGAAAACCTTTAGTATCTTATCTGCTCCCTATATGTGTTATCTCCCATTTTCTCTTTGATTTGTGTATTTTAACAAGAAAGAAAGAGAAATTTACAAAAAATTGATTACAAAATGATTTCTCACACAATTTAGATTGATTACAAAATCTCAATAAGCAAGATGAAATCTGAGAGTTTTTTCTATCATGATTCAGTTGGAGGAAGTCGAATTTGGTTATTGCAATTGGGTAATTTGGAAACCAACCACAACAGAAAATCCGTGAATATGTCCTTCGAAGAACCTTGGTTGTCTCCAAATCGAGACTGAATTGTGGAAATATGATCATTGGGAAACTAATTTGGTTTGTTCTGCACAAAATTCGTGTCTCGGATTTTCAATATTCTTCTTATTTTCTTGAAACCTCCAGTGCAAAACTGTAACTTTTTATTCCAGAGAATTTTTGAGTTGGAATATTTGATTATAAGCTGAAGATCAAATTTGCAATCTGGAAGAGATCTTGGAGGCTAAAATCATGAGTGGTGTTATAACAAATTCTTCAATAGACTATAATTGGAAAAATCGAGCACAGTAAACATCAATTTATTAAAAATAAAGGAGAACAAATATTACTTATCCACAAGAGCATAAATAATTATGAAACAAAATTATATAATAAATTATGATAAATAATGTGATAAAAGAATAGTAGAAATGGATGAAATGGATGTTAAGAAGTGATAATAATAATGACAAATTAGTAGCCCAACATATCCCCCAAAATGAACATGTTGCATGTCATCACACAACCCAATGCCTTTGTATTAACCAAGTTGTAATACAATAATCAAAATTCTCACCCAGCTCAAGATATTGATGGAACAAAAGGCTTCTTCCCCAAATGCTTTTTTAAAACAATCTTTGTTCAATCATAGCAATGTTGGTGAAGCTATAAAAAAAACCAAATTTACTTTAAATCATATGAAGTTGCAACAAAGTATGATACAAGTAAAAATAAACTTCATTAACCATTTTCTCAAAAATTACAAACCATATTTTTCTAAAATTTTGCAAGCAAATTTCTACTATATCAATGTTTCTCCAATCCGAAAATAAAATCTATCTGATGCATAGATCTCAAATATAAAAAAAATGGTTGTAGGTAGTGATATTTAATTTCTCAAAAATTGTAAATTAGTTTCATTTGAAATTTCATAGGTTTTCTCCTATTACCTTAGTACTTCTCCACACCAAAAATCAAAACAATCCAATGAATGGACTTTAATATATCAGCAAAATGGTTGTATGTAACAGTACATGATTTTTTGAATTTACCAATTGGTTGATCTTAAAAATTTATGGGTTAATGGTACCTCTTTGTTGTCCAAAAATCACAAGAATCTAGTTGATAGATTTAAAGATAAACACAAATCAATTTATGCACTGTAAAAAAAAATGAAATTGTATACATTAAATGAGGAAGAAATTTGAAAACATTGATCAGTCATGGCAACTCTTCCCCCAAACTAGAGACTTAGCATGCCCTCATGCTACACTAGAAAACAAACTGAGGTGGTTTCTATAAAAATTACAAACCATATTTTTCTAAAATTTTGCAAGCAAATTTCTACGATATCAATGTTTCTCCAATCTGAAAATAAAATCTATCTGATACACAGACCTCAAATATAGAAAAAAATGATTGTAGGTAGTGATGTTTAATTTCTCAAAAATTGTAAATTAGTTTTGTTTGAAATTTCATAAGTTTTCTCCTATTCCCTTAGTACTTCTCCAAACCAAAAATCAAAACAATCCAATGAATGGACTTCAATATATCAGCAAAATGGTTGTATGTAACAGTGCATGATTTTTGGAATTTACCACATGGTTTAGCTTTAAAATTTATGGGTTAATGATACCTCTTTGTTGTCCAAAAATCACAAGAATCTAGTTGATAGATTTAAAGATATACACAAATCAATTTATGCACTGTAAAAAAAAATGAAATTGCATACCTTAAATGAGGAAGAAATTAGAAAACATCCATCATTCATGGCAACTCTTCCCCCAAACTGGAGAATTAGCATGCCCTCATGCTACACTAGAAAACAAATTGAGGTGGTTTCTATAAAAATTACAAACCATATTTTTCTAAAATTTTGCAAGCAAATTTCTACTATATCAATGTTTCTCCAATCCAAAAATAAAATCTGTCTGATGCATAGATCTCAAATATAAAAAAAATGGTTGTAGGTAGTGATTTTTACTTCTCAAAAATTGTAAATTAGTTTCATTTGAAATTTCATAGGTTTTCTCCTATTACCTTAGTACTTCTCCACATCAAAAATCAAAACAATCCAATGAATGGACTTCAATATATCAGCAAAATGGTTGTATGTAATAGTGCATGATTTTTTGAATTTACCAATTGGTTTAACTTAAAACTTTATGGGTTAATGATACCTCTTTGTTGTCCAAAAATCACAAGAATTTAGTTGATAGATTTAAAGATATACACAAATCAATTTATGCACTGTAAAAAAAAAAATGAAAGTGTATACCTTAAATGAGGAAGAAATTAGAAAACATCCATCATTCATAGCAACTCTTCCCCCAAACTAGAGAATTAGCATGCCCTCATGCTACACTAGAAAACAAATTTAGGTGGTTTCTATAAAATTTTCAAATGATATTTTTCTAAAGTTTTGCAAGCAAATTTCTACTATATCAATGTTTCTCCAATTTGAAAATAAAATCTATCTGATGCACAGATCTCAAATATAAAAAAAAAAAATGGTTGTACGTAGTGATATTTAATTTCTCAAAAAATTTAAATTAGTTTCGTTTGAAATTTCATAGGTTTTCTCCTATTACTTTAGTAATTCTCCACACCAAAAATCCAAACAATCCAATGAATGACTTCAATATATCAGCAAAATGGTTGTATGTAATAGTGCATGATTTTTGGAATTTACCAATTGGTTTAGCTTAAAAATTTATGGGTTAATGATACCTCTTTGTGTCCAAAAATCACAAGAATCTGGTTGATAGATTTAAAGATATACAAAAATCAATTTATGCACTGTAAAAAAAAAAAATTAATAAATAAATAAATAAAATTGTATACCTTAAATGAGGGAGAAATTAGAAAACATCCATCATTCATAGCAACTCTTCCCCCAAACTGGAGAATTAGCATGCCCTCGTGCTACACTAGAAAACAAATTGAGGTGGTTTCTATAATCAATGTTCAAATCTTTGCTTGGTGTATAAAAACATGGAATAAGGGAGGTCTTGAGAATGAATAAATAGATTGATGGATGATAAAGAATATTAATTGCATGGTCATGATGAATAAATTAATGAAAGTAACAGTCCCCCAAACTGAAAGATATTATGTTTTTGAAAAATGGGAAGTGGTAAAGATGAGGAAATAATGGCTGAAAAATATGAGTGAATAATGCTAAGTTGTCTTTCATGGCATTCCCTCTAGAATAAATTAGCTGATGTCGACAGAATAGGTCCCACGATAGATGAGGCAATAAGGATTCTCAACTAAAGCATGAGGGGAAATAAAATGTGACTGATGGACAGACACAGAGATAATGGGAAAACGTTACAGAGGGACAAACAAGTGACTTGCCTTGTAAGAACATAAAGTGCATGGTTGACCTAGCAACAACAGACTCAACTCTAGAGGGGATGGGGACAGTATGACTGGAGGCCAAAATGGGTGACACAGGATGATCAATATGCAAATATGGATAGAATGATGTAACAAGATATGTTGGGACATGAAATAGACTCCATGAATGCAAGGGTGACTCATTGCAAATGCTCTGAACAAGGGTGACTCGATGACGTTGCCACATAGACTAGGCTCGATGGGGACCATCAAAACATGAGTAAATTATGGTTACTCATGACAACAATCGACATATGGCATGACAAGTATTAAGAGGTGGTAGACCTCAAAGTACAAGTGTCACTTTATGACGAAGTTTGATTTTGAGAGACAACGAAGTGACCTTCGTAGAAAAATGGTTTCAACGTGAAGTTTCAAGTCATCAAAAAACTTAGGCCCAATAACTTCACACAAAGTGCATGGCTTTGGGGCCTTAGGTGCTATAGGAGCTTGGGGAGCATTTTCCTTCGAATCTTTATTTTTGGCTTTGCCCCCCTGGCTAGCTGCTTTCGCAAGAGGAGTTAGTTCCTATTGAGGTGGTGATGGTACTGAAGCAATGGCAGGGGTCATGGGGATCGGATGAACTGTGGTCAAAGTGTGATATAGTCTTGGATGATGAGGTAGAGTGATTGTAGGGGGTTCTATGTACCATACTTGGATCCTGAGAGTCATGTTAGGAAGGATCATCGAAGCCATGATAGGTACAAAAAAATTCCCGGAAGGGAGACTAAGAAAGGTATCTAGCCAGATGGATATTGTTCTGGTGGACTATCTCCTAGATGGTTAAGACCTAGAGGAATAGTTTTTGGAGGAAACATAGGAGAGGCACCCATGAATGGAGGAGATCCTAGGGGAGTGGCTCCAGAGGGTTCAGCTGGTAGAGAAACCCTCAGATGCTGAGGATCTAGTTGTTAATCAGGAGTACCAGACTGCTTAAGGGCAGCCTGTGATGCTTATAACATGAAAACACTCATGAAAGTAGCTTCAGAAATGGGAGGGGGAGGACCAGGGAAGGCACCCAACAATTAGGAACCTTTATAGACTCTAGGTGAGATACTCATACAAGGAATGGATGACTGTTTATGGGATACTAATGAGATGATGGACTTGGGGGAGGTCATAGAAGTCGGCTCGTGGCAAGTCAATTGATCAATGGTAACGATCTTCCCTTCATGGGGGAAGCACATATTGTGGAACACCACAAATGTGACAAATAACATGGCATATGTGTAACTACGACCTAAGAGGATGTTGCAATCTAAAGGGGCATCTATGTCTTCGATAATGATATGGACAATCTTGCTTGCAAGGGTCACTGGACAGTTGTGGTACATGCCAAGGGGCTGGGAAAAGTGTCCATCCCAAGCATGCAAAGTCATGGTGGAGGGGGACAACTCGGGTAACTTCATTTGTTTCCAAACAGCAGTAGACATCACACAGGTGGATGCACCTTCATCAATAATGCATCTGGAGATGATGGCATTAGGGACTCTAACTGGTATTTGGAAAGCAATAGATGAAGGTAATGGGGGGTGCTCTGATGTATCAATTGGGAGGATAATCAAATGATCGTCGGAAGGGTCCGCTCCACACAAGGCAGTTAGTAGAGCCTTCTTTTGGGAAGGGAATCTCTCGAGGACTTTAAGTCTTGACATGGTTGCAGGCGATTGCGCCAAGTCATCTACTATATTCTATGTATGGGTAGCTCTGTTAGAAGCTACATTATGATGTAATGGACCCTTTGGGACTTTGAGAATGGCCTCAACTTTGCATTAAGAGATCTGTAAAGGACCATTTGGTGTTGTAATAGGCTCAACAGACACTTCAACTTTGAACTTGGCAAATGACAATGTGGAGGGCTTGTCATATTGATGCGACCGAGTTTGTAGGTTGATATTGGAGGGGTTAACCTCACCAGAGTTCATCATCAGGATCTAGTAGTTACTGATACCAGAAGGTTGGGGGAGGTGGGCTACTTGACCTGGCTAGGGTTGAGCAACAATAAATCCTTGTTGAGGGAAGGGATTTGTGAGCACAACCAGTTGAGGTGGGGCAAGATTCTGTGGCGATTGTTGACCTCAAGAAGTTGCTTGACACTCATGTGTGTAGTGGCCATGTACACCACAACATGCACAAGGATTATTCATGTGAATAGCCTTGTTTTTTCTTGGACTAGTTTCGCTGTTGCTGGTTGTTGGTGTTAGGTTGGTCCCCTTGAGGTTCACTAGGCTGGTTAACTTGGTTACCCTTGTTACCTTCCCCCTTATTATTTTTCTTCGAATTCTAGGGATTAGTGTCACTCTTTTGTGCAAACACCCAACCCTAAGGGGGTGGTGGCTGCTAGGGCTAAGCATGCATGGGAGGCTGCGACACTAATTCTTGACGGGCTAGAGCGTCAGGTTGTGCATAAGAAGGAGAAATAGTTTGGTAAATAGGTTGGGTTCCCGAAAGCATGTTGCTAGTAGGAGGGGCATAAATGTTAGAGGAACCGGTGCCCACTACGGGTAGCCATAACTCTACTGAGAATATGACGAAGAGTGTGAAAGGGATCCAATGATACCATCGACTGCGTGAGATGCCCCCGGTGCATTGGCACTTCCAGGAAGAGGGAGGTTTGGAATGACGGTATAGACATAACTTGCTTGAGCATAGATTAGATCATATCTCAAAGAAGTTTGGAGAGCTTCTTCCTCAGTTTGAGGAAAATGGGATGCGACAACTTTCTCGATGGGGGATAAAAGGCTCTTGAGAAACCAATCTAGATAAGCACGGCCTTTGAAATGTGGGGCATGACATGTGCTCCTTCATCGATGCCACTCTTGAACATGGTCAGAAAGGTGAGCAGCGGAGGATTAATGGAATGTGGTCAAAAGTTTAGTACCAGTGTCGTACAAGATATGTATCTTGAAATAGGATAAGAACACTTTAGCAAGTGTCGCAAAAATGGAATGAGAGTTGGAGGGCTGGTCTACATACCATTTTGTAGTGTCTCAATTGAGCGTGAATTGGAAGAGCCAAAGACGAATGGAGTCGTCAGTTATTGAGTTGGACAAACACCACATGTGGAAGGATCGAATAAGGTTGGTAGGATCCTCTCCTGCAATACCCTCAAACTTTGGGATGTCTGAGGGAAGCTTAGTTGGCATGGAGGGCCAACTAGCATCATGGTGTATATGGTCATTTATCAATTGGTTAAGATCCAACAAACTTAACCTAACCATAAAAGGGAGGATGGGGGCTGCCAGAATGGTTCCTGATATTATTCCACCTGATGTGACCACCGGTATAATGTCGGAGTCGCCACCAGATTAGGGTCTGCACCAGCTGTGGGTCTAGACATTGTGATGATATGTAGTGAAGGAGGTTCAGAGTCATATGAGGAATCAAGAGAAGAGTCAAGATGAGGACTCATAGGGATATGAACTATAACCTGAGAGGGAGGAGTAATACACCCAAATAGAAACTGAGTTTGAAGGCCTAATAGTCTCCTCGACTCACGCCTTGGTGGCGCAATCATGGAAGGACGCCTAGAACACGAAAATGGTGAAGGGAGATGAAAATTATATCTTATGTCTCTGATGCGGCGAGATAAATTTATTATGTTAAGTCTTGGATAGGCAGTGTAAACCAAGAACCCTTTTCTTAAGGTGTGCTTTTGTATGCAATTGTATTAATTGATTAAGCCCAGATCGTGTTTGTAAAAAAAGAAAAAAAAAATTGCAACACATAAAGTGAAATAAATGACATAAAATAAACAACAAAACAATTAACTAAACCATGCTCAAACTGGGTTTGCAAACAATGTACTCCTAGGTGACCAAACCCATGGAAAACACACTAAAATGGTCAAGAGATATGAATGTCAGTGTGACTAGGATCAAATGACTCTAAGGTGTTGGAAAGTGGTGTAGCAACAAAAATAAACCAGAGGGGAATATTGTTGTAGAATGATAAGGAGATGGGTGTAACACCTAGGGTAGCTGATGGGACCCTAAGGGAATGACCAAACAAGTTTAAATGTGAAACTATGGATGGTAGAAACCTATCTTATCAGATCTGAAGCAAAAGGTTACAGATCTGGAAAATGTGACTGAAAGTGTTGCAGAAATTCAGACTTGTCACTCAGCTAAACTCCTCCTAGAAAGGCATAAGTGTACTAGAAGCCCTAATGGAGGCTAAATTCGGCTTTGGCGAGTAAAACAGAATGGATGAAGGCCTAAGCGAGATGAAAAAGAGGTCAGACACCCGATAGACATCTCTAAACAAAACCAAGAAACAGATCTGAAAAAAAACCCTAAAACCCAGAAATCGTAGGTTCCCACTTGTTTTTTGATGAAATCGCACTTTTTGGGCATAAAATTGCATTATGGAGGCCAAATTGCACCTCTTGGACTGAAAATTGTGATTTCTATTCCGAGACTTCCAGTGTGCAAATTTTAGAAAAAAAAAAAGGGTGTCGTCTTTGCCGTGACTAGTTCCCATGATTTGCGGAAAGGACCAGAAAGCTTACGAAAGTAAGAAATTTATCAGATCTAGGGTTAAAGCACTGGGAAACATTAATAGAAGAGAAGAAAAAGGAAACCCCAAGATGAAAACCAAAGGGCACCCAAGTTTCTGGATCTGAAGTATAAAACCTAGTGGAGTCACCAATTTGTTGGTGTTTTATTCTCAATGATGTACAAAAAGAACCCACATAAGATTGTGGATGATAGACAATCTCAACAATTGGAATGACTACAAAATATTATAGATCTGCAACTATTGAGAGAAACAAAACTTACCAAAATCCTGATCTATGCTGCAGTCATAGTTGAACAATAAAATGAAGAGTAATAACCCCAAAACATCCAATGGAAACCAGATTTGTAAGGAATGATTTTATTATAACACTTGTGAAGGGAACAAATATATTTCACCAGTCCCCATCACTGGGACGGGCTCTTAGCAATCCTCAAATTCTTTAAGCTTCTATAGAGTCTCTCTCCTCTATAATTCATAAAACCAAGAAAAATATGGTGTGCGACAATGAAAATAATTAGAGTTACAATAGTGAGTGCAACAATGAAAATAATCAAAAGTGACTAATGAATGGAAAACCCTCCTATTTATAGCAAAATATTGAGTTATCCTCGAATAATGATCAATAAGAAAATATTATTGATCTGATTCTTGGAATTACCACTTGGAATATTTTATTATATTTGTTTAAGAGGGAAAAAGTATATAAACTTTATTTAAAAATAATAAATATATAAATGATTTATTTATTATTTCAATGAATTATTTTAGGAATAATAAACAAATAAGGATTTATTTAATTATTCTTCATGGTTTTAACTATAAATTACTTAATAAAGTTAGTCTATTAGGTATTTTCTCATAGTCAAAGCAATTTTACTATGGTAAAATTGGCTTTACATGGTATACTTCTGACCATGTAGTAAATTAGGCTAGATGATCAATTTATTGGTGATAACAGTTTGTTTGAATATGAAATCAATATTTTGCGATATGCATAGATATATGTGCTTGGTCTCCGTCCTTCTAACAGTCGAAGCATTCAAAAAATCATGTCTATTAATGGTTCTAGTTGCATTATAAATTGATATTTAAGCCAATCTCTTTTGTTTAGACAACAACAACATGGTTGTCATCTAAATACGAAGTATGGAAGGGCAAGCCTTGTTCCATTCAGGAATCCTGCCAATGACTTCTCTGAGAGATGGGATGAGGCAACGATAAAGAGTCTCAGCTAGAGTATTATAGAAATTGAAGCCTTACTAATGGAGTATGATTATTTATTTCCTAGGAGATTTATAGAGTTAAAGGTTATTAAATATATTTTCAGAGCTAAAATCTATTAAAGTAAATCTAGGAGAAATTCAAACTTAATCCAATCATAGTGGTAGGTTAGCCATGCATGCCTGAGAAAGGTATGTTTCTTAGTACTCATGATTTCAATTTAGGAAAAATAGTTTAGTATCTACAATTACCACTATCTTTGGTCAGAGACGGGTTCAAACCCTTTGGCCAAAAATAATGCTATAAAGGGTGTTATTTATGGGGTTTTGGATATCTTAGTTTTTCTATAGATATCACTGACCACAAATACTAAAATTTTGTTTTTTTATTCACCCTATCTACTACTTTTTATTTGATTCTCTAGAAACCTATTAACACAGTACTTGTCTCATATGAGATTTGATTTATAACCCTGACCTTTTTATGACATTGAAAGAAGGACATAGGTTCCCACAATCTTGAAGTCTTAAAAGGTAACCCCTTCACTAATAATCCTTAAGATTATGCCCCCCCCTACTGCTACTAACAAGCTACAGGAAGAGGTTCTAAATATTGAAACTTCTATAGGAAATGTGCAAGGATGGGTAAGGAAAAGCTAACTGATATTGTTGATTTTTTTGAGTAAGTTGAGTAAGCAAGCAATCCAGTTGAACTAGTAGTAGCCAATATGAAAACAAAAAATCCCTACTTAAACCAATCACTTGTGCATGGCTTACATAACTTATTCATGTGATCATACCTTGTAGGTCATTATC
The DNA here is from genome assembly GCA_000404065.3 of Pinus taeda. NCBI lineage: Eukaryota > Viridiplantae > Streptophyta > Pinopsida > Pinales > Pinaceae > Pinus > Pinus taeda. The sequence goes on along the minus strand of APFE030397107.1, from coordinate 61,844 downwards.
CTATAGTGGATAGCAACCATAAGACTAACTTTCCATCATTGTCCCACAATCCTACACCCTTGCATCCCTACGTACACCAACCCATCTCCCCAACCATGCTCGCACGTAACTTCCTCCATGTTCCCTTTGTAATTTCTTCTCTCTTAGCCTAAAGAGTGCAAGCATTCACTGTGCCCACGATAATGTCTATATTTCCATTGTAAAACCAACATAAATATTTGTCTCAACCTACCTAAATGTCATTTCCCATAGAGTTTAAATGAATATTAAATAAGCTAATAACAATAATGATTCATAATGTAGTCCCTTATCCTGGCCAGAATGACCAGAGGCAATGTGATCTTGGAAAAAGGGAATGAAAATGTTCTTAAGTTTTTTGAGCTTGGAAAATGGGAATGGAAATGCTTTTAATAGTTAACTCTTGGAGAGACATAGAAGGATAGATTAGCTACTACACGAAGGGCACATTTAAGACAAAAGAAACCTTTTGTCTTGTTGATGGTACCAAACCCGCCAACATGTCAGGGGATCAACCTGATAAGAAGTCTCAATTAGACCTTAAACTATTTGATGCAGGAGTCCCAACTGTGGGTCATATGGTAATGCCTTGACCGTGGTTTCACATAGAGGCAAGTAAGATGTCCCTGTTGGTAGCAAGGGTGTGGAAGCTAAAGTAAGTCAGAGGGTGCATTAGAGGTTCTAACACACGGAGAGTGAGGTGAGTGCACTCCTTGGAAACCTCTAATAGTACGCGGCTTTGAAGGGAACATATGAGTGAAGATGCATCACAAGCTGGAAAGAAAGCTAGCAAGAAATCCGAAGTGATGGTTAAACCAACAACACATTTAAGAGAGATTCATACATACTTATACAGAATAGTCCATACATGCATGCATAAGCAAACAAATACATATATCATTTAGATTAAACTAGATAGCATAGAATACAATGCAATATATGCATGAAATGTGTTGAATTTGTTATATTAAGAAGTGTAAGTTCTAGTCATACAATACATCCATGTCCAACCACTAGTTCCGATAGCAGAATGTTATAGCCACAACTAGCTGCTCCTCCAGAGAGATATACTAGCTCCATGCAATGGAGAAGCCAAGGCACATTACAATATTGTCCAAGCTTTCTCTAATATACTCCTATCAAAGGTTGGCTGACGAAGAGCCCTTACAATGAGTTATGAGAGACTATTTATAGCAAAGGGTGTGGTAACCCTTGAAATTCCCCTTTGTGATAGTTCATCTACCCTCATGACTCTTCATCTACTCTATGAATGTTACATCCAACTATCAACACTTGACAAGATGTTACATTACAATGCAGATGTCACCATGTGAAACAAAATGGCTTGAGCAAGCCATGCAATAAATCACTATGACTCAGACCACTGTGGGAAGTCCAACTCTTTGACATCCTCGCGATGATCAACAATAGCGAACTGATACCAAGATCGGTAGTTCACGATGGTGTCCGTGTACTCTAAGGTGACATATTTCTGGAACCTGATTCTTGCCTCCATAGCATTTGGGTAGACAGTTTGGGCTCCTCTATCCAACTCGTCTGATAGCATGCACATCATTGTCTTCATCACAGCCAAACCAGCAACATACTTATGCATGGTGTCTGCACTGATTGACAAGTCTAGGCTGGTGGCTATGCGCATTAAATTGTTAAGCTCTAATCGGACGTGTGCCTTTGTCTTCTCCTGGGTGAGAGTACCAATATATGGGATCACACGTGGGTGCACCACAACATCCATACTGTTGAATACACCTACATGGGAAACTTGTAGACTAGTGATGAGCTACGGGAGCTCTTCATAGTGACGCATCTAACTTCGGATGCATGCCTTCAGCTCGACCACTTTGGGCTTCATCATCTTAGGTAGCTGAAGTGGGGCTCGCTTGTATCTCATAATTCATGTTTTCATGTAATCAATAGAAGCATTCACGTTTGACAAGATAACTGCTCTTCTAGCATATCATTGCTGCCATTCCTTGAGATGGATGACTCCCTTATGCACGGTACCAAACTTGGAATACAACAATCACATGACTGTGTCAAGGGACAATACTTCTTCGAGTATTTCCTTCTTGAATTCTGCTTGGGTGGATGTTGTAACCAATTCTCCTCCCTACTTGGTCGTTTGTAGATCCTTAGCCATTCGCTCATTCTTAGCTATGAGGAAGTGAACACTCGATGTAGTGGCTTCAACATAGGCTCTGGTAGCATTGGCCAATTCTGATAGATGTTTGCACACATCATACATGATCACTCATTTCTCAAACTCTACAGGGGATGTCTGATCATCTAGAGTCAACACTTTGCGAGATTGCACGAGTCTATGTTGAGAATTGTCGAATGAGATGTTGTGCATGTCCCCTTCCAGTTGATCTCCAAGGATCTAAGTGTCCCCTTGGACGCTTGGGACTTTCTCATCTTCTAGATGTTATGAATTTGGTTGGTAGACCTCTTGGTGGTGAGGCATGAGGTCGTTGTCTTTCTCTGTTTGCTGCGCTCCATATTCGTATCCATTTGTTCAAGTGCTCGCTCTATCTCCTGAATGAAGTCCTGCTCCTGCGATTATTAACCCTGTTTAACTGATGCTAGTTGTTTTGATGAGTCCACTACCTTTACGAGAATTGTTTCATCTGTTTATACAAGTTGCAGCCCTTGCTATACCTATTCTTGCTACACTTCCTTCTGCTGTCTACGCAGTTCTTGTTTCTTTAGGAGTTGCTCCTTCAACTCATGCAACTCATTCTCTATTTCCTCCATTCTCCATTTCTCTCTTTGCCTTTATGTGTTTCTCTTGACACATTGATGCCTCTTTTTGTTGGCTTCTATGGGCTTGACCCAGGTTCGGGAGAGTTATTTAGCCAAGGAAATCCTGCAGCTATCAGCCCTTTCGGCAACAGCCTGTGAAGCATGGACTGAGGTGTCACTTGAGGTAGAAAGGGATGGTGCTGGAACCAGGGTTTTGCACCATTGGGATGTCTAGATGTGGTTTGGAGGTTTCGGCCTCCATTCTGTAGCTTTGTGCTACGCTGTATTCGCATGGACCCTGAATACCCTTCATAGTCTACAGATCTAATCTAGTGGATGAAGTATTGCAACTCAGCTCTACTTTAATGTGGTATTTAAGCAAAAAATTAGCCCTTTCATTCAGTTCACATATTAAGATTAAAACTTGATTCACAAGTATTCAATGATCAATCCACATAGACAAAAGCAACCTTATCAACAATACAAAATGGTAGTTTCGCGATAAGTCAGAGATTAAAAATAATTTTCAGAATGAACTTATCTTTATTTCCACTCCACACTAGTACATCCAGATCCGTCTTGTGCACTCAATTGTAGGGGTCCGCGCATAGCTGCAGACTCTTCCAGGCCTCTGCGCACATGGCTACAGAGCCTCTATCTTCTACCCAAACCCCTGAATCAGATTTACAGATGCTTTTAGAATGCTCTTCTCAGACACCCATTACATTATCAGATCTCGAAAATCATACCAAAACTTAGCTACTCTACCCATAGAGCCTCGCTCTATTTATACCTTTCCATGCACCACAATCCATGGGCGAGCTGACTCAACTTACATTTCTTTACATTATTTTTGGGCGGACTACCCCTTTTACTTTGAATCATTACCAATCGCACTCCACGCATCTCGCAGAGTCATTACCCTGTCTTTTCCCAAAAATGCGAGCTTCACACCCCATGACCGTTGCGCGATGCTTCTGCTACCCAACAGTCCCCCAATACAATCTTCGTGACTTGTCCCGAGTCACTCAGCTGGTGCAAGGATCTTTATGCGGAGGTCAGTCAGCAACTTCTGCATCTCTCTGGTCTCTGCAACAAATTCAATTGCAAGAATTTGTACCTTTCCCAAGTAAGCCGTTGAGGCATCCCTATCACTTGTTGTTGTCTGCATCTGCATCACCCTACCTTCAATGGTTGTAGATACACCAAACGCTTCATCGAGCCAAGGCTGGATACATTCTTTCAAGACTACCCCCTATTGCCACACTACATCAACTTGGGATTTGAGAGCTTGGGCGTCCATTTTGGCCAACCACTATGTGATAGTGACCATCTGTGCAGCCCCGCAGGTGGTGTCATAGACCTACTATAACTTGCATGCCTTGGTTTCTACTTGCTGAATGGTGGGGTCCACCTGGAGGGAGGTGAGTATCGCAAGCAACTGACCAGTAGACCTGAGCATTCGCGAACAACACTATTCATCATTTCTAGTCCAACCACAACTATGCCACAGTGGCATTCACATTCGACTGGAGATGTAGGAGGCCAGGCCCTAACATGGAGCTCTGCAACCTGTAACGTTAGTTCCTCCTGGTTCCTTGCGGCCCCTGCTTAAGCTATGCAAAAGTTGGCTGCCATGTGCTAAATCTTGGTAGATGGTGGGAGGTCCCTGAGGATGGCTAGCTCTAGTACCATGCTACACACCTCTATCATAGCTTGTTCTACTTCCTGGTATCGTGTGGCCAATTCCTCGTTTTGGAGAGTGACTTGTTCTAATTTTGCCTTTTGCTCTGTCAATATGTGGAAAGCGTGACCTTTCGAGGCTCGAAATTACTGAGTTATCCCTCTTGGAGTAGGTATAGTACTTCTCTAGACAGGGCGACTAGATTTAATTCACAACCGCATTCTTCACTTGTGGCTCCAGCTCAGACAGCACCTACTGGCAATGGTAGGGTGTGTGGCGTGTGTGTGCTAACCATCTGCTTGACGGTGGTTGTATCCTCTGCTATTGGTTGGGTGACCTAGCCCAGGGGTCGCTCTTGTAATGCCTGCAAATTTTCTCTGATCTCCCCCAATGTAGTTGTTTGTTTGGTCATTAGTTCAGACAACATACTGGTGGTAACATTGCTTGCTAGATGGCTACTGTCCACGAGTTCTTTTTCCAGAGCCTTCGCTGTTTTGGACTTTTTCTAGGTGGTCGGTCATTCTTTGGCGTGAGACCACTTGAGGTGGTCTTGCATCTTGAATTCCTATTGTGGGTCATGTTCCAAGTCTATTCCCTGATCTGCCTAGTTCCCTTCTGTTGTCGAGCTCATGGTAGCTTCTTGCTGCAAAGCGGCTTGCTGGTCTTGTTATTTTTTTCTACCAGTTGGATAAGTCTCTATTGGCATTCCTTCTTCTGCTATTAGATGGCCACTCGGTTGACAATGGTCTTATCTAGGGCATGCCATTTTGAGGGTCATGCTACTTATATGATGTAAATGGCATCATCCATTGCAAGGAACGAAAGTGTGACCCATGATCACTCTGGATCCTTTTGCGCGTGTATATACAAGTGATGCATGTCTGCCTTGAGCTCGACCGTGCTTTGAAAATTGTTGTAAATTGTGGGGGACATGCGCAGTCTTCGAGCAATCTCCGTCCGTATCTTGCCTTCCATGGAGGTCCAAAATGCTTGGGAAACTGGCTCTCTAGCAGCAAGTCACTTGTAACCAGAAGGATTGATAAGAGAAGCCATGCATAATGAGATGTCTTACCTTTGTCCTTTACTTCTTAACAATTGTTCAGAAATTAATCTCATAAGAGCTATGCCCAATTGAATTGAACCCCCTCGGCAGACTATCCTGCCAATGCGATGACAGTGATGGGCACTTCATCTCCACAACATTCAGTCATAAGTTTACTGGAAAGGATCTGAGTGGAAACTCATACTGCACGGTCACTGATGCTTGCTATGACATTCCCCCGCTTCCCTCTTTCCAAATGGTAATTTGCCTTAACTATTTTAGTGAGGCCTTCGTCGCTATTGGTTCCAGCTATGTCTGTGGGGTTATTCCCTTTATATGGCAGGTGTGTAATTCAGTGGATTAGGTTGGCTATGATTGGGATCGGTTCTTCCAACTAGAGATTTCCATCATGAATGAGACCTAGCAGCTGTCGAATCACAAATATGGTGATGCTCATGCAGTGATAGTGAGGGATCCACCTGAGGTTCAACAGTTCGGCCCTCTCCATTCCTAATAACCACTATTGTGGCAATAATGTGCCTTCAGCTAGTTCGGGGAGCTTGTTGCTATCTACCAGGTCCTAATCTTCGAACTTTCTTGGAATGCACCCCATTGGTAACCCTTCGAACCTTATATTGTCTGGAAGAAATGGGCTCTAGAGTGTAGTTTTTGCAATGTCTACGTCCTTCACTAGCTTGGTCATCCCAGTCCATGGAGAAAGATACGGGGGTAACGACAGGAACTAGAATGCAAGTACTTCTTCCTCCTCCTATGTGTCAATTTGATTAATAAGGTATTGTAGGTCATCCTCCTCCTCAGCGAGTTCGTCGATCGCTATTTTGCCTTTATCAACCGCTAAGTGTTTGCTGAATCTTGGGGAGGCCCAGACTATACCCATATTTTGCTTATTCTTCCTGGGCCACGGGGTGTGTGGGGATTTAGGAACTTCTGGAACTTGAGAGGGCTCTTCTTGATTCAACTGCATTTCTTCAACGACTCGTTCTTGGGTTCTTGCCATAGTGCTTATGGAGTGCCTAGTAGCCATGTACTTGCTATTTTTTGTTAGTTCAAAGTGCCAAAAGTCCAATATCGGCCACACGCTATGATTGAAAACATATCTTCCACCCATTTGCAATTCAAGTTGGAAAATCTCTGCGTATCTCGTCCAGAACATTCGCCTTAATGTCCTACCACCTGCTACTGTCTGACGCGATTTGACTAGCCCGTCAAGGCCCATGTGGCTAATGGTTATCTTTTGACTTTTCCCCGTAGTAGCACTATCCTTGAGGCGCAGTTGTGGACTTGGGAACTGCTTAGCTTGGTGATGATTCCTTTTTCCGCACAGGCTTTTCCCATGTTGGTTTATAGTACTGCACCTTCTTTCAGCTGCTCGAGGTGTTGATACTGTAATGTCTACTGCTAGTCAGGTGTTCGTACATTCGGTGTGAGTTCGGGTCGTCCCTGCTAACCTGGGCTGCAAGCACTTCTGAAGCATCTAGTTAATTGGTCTAGGGTTTATGCTCTTTCGTGAGTGCGGGAGCAGCCACGGTAGCAATGTTGTAGTGCATTCTGGCGCCCCTCTACTTCGCAGTGCACTTTTCGTCTTTGGTTGTAACCCCTGTTTATCGATGTTGAAGGATCCATGACCGCTCAATCCTTTATGAGCTTCCTTCTATCGTCTATTGCAGGCCCAACATACCCATGGTATCTGAAACTTCCTTGAGCCTCTGCTAACCTTGGCACTAGTCTATTGAGGGGGCTTCAGGCTACTACTTTAAAGCTGGGTAGATTTTTGTACCTCAGACACTAGTAGCCTTGGTTGGTGAGGAATGTGTACTTTGTTTTGTGATTCTAACCCTGTGTGCAACTTCCTTCGACATCTGCGCCATGTCGTTCACATTTTCGAAGTGACCCTCTATCCAGGAGCAGTATCTGCGCTAAGTATTTTCGCGAATCATTTCACCAGTTCCTATGCCCCCACTATCACCATCCGTTTACAATTGAGCATGGTTACTTCATGTATTCAGTGCTGCCATCGTTCAACATCTTCATCTAAGTCTGATGTGCAAGAACTATCGCAGTCCCATGGGAGTTGACCATATACTATCAGATTGACCCTGCCTTGACCCTACGCATTAATTTGTTAGATATAGTCCAGCTTGTCGTCGCTATCTACGTTGCGCATAGGCTCAATATATCTGCCCCTTCTGTTGGTTCCAATGGGACCACCACGTAGAGAGATTTCTTTTCAAAGATCAATTTGCATTTTTGAGATTGATGACTCCATCCATATATGTCGCCCAATCTATCCCTAATAGTGCTGGATATGGGTTACTGTCATCCACAATTTCGAGAACCTCAAAATTAGTTTGGGTGTTGGCTCCATTGATGTCTACTGTAACTCTATGCAGGTGTCCCATAGGCAGAATCTTTTGTTGGTTTGCCATCCTTAGTCTAATTGGCGACCATTGCAGTGGAGGCCTACTCATGCGTTCCCAAGTCTACTTTGGTAAGACATTTGCATTGCACCCCAAATGTAAAACAACCTAATCCATCTCATAGTCCCCGATTTGGACTGTTAGTCGCATTTCCTGCCCAGTGCGCATAGCATGTTTTCCTAATTTTCGAATCATTCGTGGTTCATCCATTCCTACACACTAAGTTATCAATTCTTATAGCCCACTTACCATTTTGGCATGCCTTAGTAAGTTCATGCATGTTTCCAAGAAGGTAGTCATCACAGATGTATCCTTCTCTAATCCGAATTGATCCTTACTCCTCGACGTAGAAGCTTCCACTAAGCTCTTCTTGGCTTCCATAAAGGTTTCCTTCGCACACTCTAAATTAAAGTCTGTCTATTTTGGGGGGACCTTATGGACCCATGCATCCATCTCTGGCTGGTTCCCCTTATCTTCTCCAATGGTCGTGCCACTCTGGGGCATCATATTTACATTCGGTTCCTCTGCACGAGGTTCAGCCTTCATCATCTGGACGTTCTGAGTGGGGTTGGTTGGGAGCACCCCCTTTTTGTGCATCTGAGTGATCAACATGGGGCAATCGACTACTTCATGGTCAAATTGGTAGCTGTAAGGACAACAAGGTTTGGTCGGGTTCGTGCAATTCCGCGTGTAATGCCGCAACCCTTCATAATTGTAGCAAATTAATTGCCCTCATCCTCGTCCAGGTCCCATGCCTCCGCGGCCCCGTCCGCGCCCTTGGTACCCTCCCCATATGAATGGTGCAGTGGAATCCTACGTGCACTCCTTTGTTTTCATTTTGTATGCAGGTACTTGATCCATCAACATATGGTAACTGTGGCAATTTCTTTCCTTGTGGCCCACCATTCTGCAAAAGCTACAAAATAAGTGTTGACGAGGGGGTTATTGTAAGCTTGGAAATAAGTGACAATTGTCCATGGTATGCTTTCCTCCTACTTCACAGATTGTGCACTAGAGTGTGGGTGCTATGCTTGGCCCAACCTATACCTCTGGTCACAATGTTGTGGGCCTCCCTCCTATCGCAGGGTTCCCAAAGATTGGATATTGGTCTTTGTCATGGGCTAGTCCCTTGGATTTGATACACCATACTTCTTCCCATATCTTGGTCCTAGATGCCTATCCTTGTTTTAAGCTTCACATCTCCAGACATAAGTTTTTTATTTGCGCTTGGATTTGTTGTACTCCCAACCCTGGGTCTTGTATTGGGGTTTCGTGTAGTCGCATCACTGCCTCTAGTGCTTCGGCTTGGGTCGAGATATTTTGCTATGACAGAGCCGATATCAGATATGGCATTAATGATCTGATAAACCTAGTGTGGTGTTGCTCATCTATCAGGGTCATGTTGGCCTCACGGATGGTACCTTTCAACCTCTAATCTAAATCCCACAGGGTTTCACCAGGCATCGTTCCAATTTTCTTGAATCCAATAACTGACTATGCTTCTGACTTGGGTCGCCCAAATTCCTTATTTAGTCCCTCCTAGATTACTACCAATCCTTCATTGGGGTGATCACTTGAATATTTCATGTACCAAGTCAATGCGCGGTCTTGCATCGCACTAACCAGGGTAACCTTGTTGATGTTATTGTCTGTGATGCCCTAAGCATCCCATACCGATTTTATCACAAACCAGAACCTACGTAGTTCCTCATTCCCATCCCCTTAAATGTTGGTAGCTGGACTGTACTCATCATCCTGGCTGTCAGGTGGATGGTGCTGATGTTGGTGACACAGGTGGTGGTGTAGACGGGGGTGGTATCAATGGGAAGAGCTCGCTGATCAACTAGAATGCACTTCTTGGTGAGAACCTCATGAGATCCTCCTCGCTTTCCTTGGTAATGGAAGCTAAAGGACTGTTCTCTACTCCTCCCGTTTCACGGTAACCTCTTCTGCTCCATGTTACTCGAGAAGTCAATAAACGCACGTAATCTGTTTTTCATAGAACAACATCTTAATCCACGTATTCAATGATTTGATATACCTACCCCAAGGCCCTTGAAGAAACTGCCTTTCCACTTTGCTATAGCTCACGGTAGTATCTATCATGAACTCGGAGATAAATCCTCCTATTACCCGATCTAGCCAATGATCTACTGCGCACAGGATTTTATCCTTGGTGGCTTCTAGCCTGCACACCAGTTCTGGGGTCCACACAATAGGCTGGTCTAATCTGAACCTTCGCACACTTTCAGCTAGCCTTGCGATGCACTCATACAGCTCTACCATGAATGACGCAAAGAAGATCTTGTGAATATCTATGAATATATACCTATCTAGCCAATCTTCCTCTGATACTTGCAGGTTTTTGTTTTCCTGAACTGCGAACTCGTGTAGTTTCAAATCCCACCACTCTTCAATCTCTTTCTTTGTAGAGTTCTAGTGTTCCCACATCAGACACCCCTTAGGCAAATCCCGGTCCCAGCAATGGAATAATTTGTTGGCTTATATGGGCCTAACCCAGGTTCATAAGAGTTATTTAGCCAAGAAAATCCCACAGCTACCAGCCCTTTCGACAATAGCCTGCGAAGCACAGACTAAGGTCTCACCCGAGGTAGTAGGGTAGGGTGTTGGAACCAAGTTTTTGTACCCTTGGGATGTCTAGATGTGGTTTGGTGTTTTTGCGTTCTGTTCTATAGCTTCGCGCTACATTTTATTCACGTGGACCTTGAATGCCCCGCGTAGTCTACAGATCTAATCTAGTGGATGAGGTATTGCAACTCAGCTCTACTTTAAGGTGGTGTTTAAGAAAACAATTATCCCTTTCATTTAGTTCACATATTAAGATTAAAACCTGATTCAAAAGTATTCAATAATAAATGCACATAGATAAAAGCAACCTTATTAACCATACAAAATTCTAGATTCGCGATAAGTCATAGATTACAAATAATTTTCAAAATGAACTTATATTTATTTCCACTTCACACTAGTACATCCAAATTTTCCTTGTGCACTCAACTACAGGGGTCCATGCACACAACTGTGAACTCTTCTAGGCCTATGTGCACACAGCTACAAAACCTCTATATTCTACCCAAAGCCCTGACTCAAATTTATAGACGCTTTCAGAATGCTCTTCTTAGACACCCATTACATATCATATCTCCAAAATCATACCAAAACTTAGCTACTCTACCCATAGAGCCTTGCTCTATTTATACCTTTCCATGGACCGCAATCCATGGGTGGGCCAACTCAACTTACATTTCTTTACATTATTTTAAGGGGGACTACCGCTTTTACTTTGACTCATTACCAATCACATTCTGTGCATCCCACAGAGTCTTTACCCTGCCTTTCCCCAAAAATGTGGGCTTCGCACTGCATCACCGTTGGATAGGGCTGCTACCAAACACTCTTCCTCTATAGTCATAACTTTTTTCTCCACAAGTGGATCTGCTTGGAACTTTCAGCTTTTCTCTTCCTCCATGCAATCGGTAATCTTCCTCTTTCCCTTGTCATGCACTGGTATGTTCACCTCTGCTACTGTTGTGGCTTCTGGTGCTCTCTGGGATGCTGCTTTACGTTGCTTCACTAACCATTCCACAGCGAAGCCAACTAGTTCATTGAGTCTGGAGGAGTTGTAACAATATCTCCATGGATTCTCCTCCGCCCAATGACATGCCCCGTGGATCCAGTTGAACTTTACTCTCACGTAGTGATCTTTTAGAAGACAATGCAGGTCATACAGATTGTAACTTTAGAGGTCGAAAGGATACTTCTTCATCTGCTCTACTTCGACATCCACATGCTTGAAACATCGAATCTCATATAACCCAATGCGTAGTAGAAGAGTGGGCCACGGTGCCTTCTTCTTCTGGTGCAGCCTAGCTGTCAATCCTGCCGAGATGTGATATGCTACTTCCTACATGGTGAGTATGTCCAAGGCAAACTTAGGTATAACATGAAGAGGCTTATTTGCATTGTACATCAGTATGAAGGTGCCGGACAGTAAGGCATACCAATTAGCTATGTCTATTAGTGCCTCCATTGCTACCTTCAACATGCAAGGCATACCTTGTCTGAATATCATCTTGTAAACCAGGGTGACAAAATGATCGGATATCCCTGTGATAAATCCTCTAAGGCTTCATTCAGACAACATGTTACAATAAGTGCTCACAGAAGTCTCCATCGTTGTCCATGCCCACTTCAAGCCCAGGAACTCCTATCGGGCACATATTTCATCCAAGATGTAGGAAGACATGTAGAACTCTGCTTGTATACCTTTGGGCGGCTATCAATCCCTTGTTACCTATTCCTTAAGCGGATGTGCCAACATGCCAGACCAGTTGCATACTTTGCCTTCTCTATCTGGTCAGTCCAATGCAATCACCCATCTTTATGGGAAAGTTTCTGTGATTTCTTGGCCATACAGTCGAAATGAAAATATGACCAAGTATTGATACACCTTTTGTAGTACCTTTGTCTTGTAGATTTAGTTGGGTGTCATCTTGAATTTAGCTTCCTCCTTTACCTAGTTCTTCAAAATGTCTCTAGAGTTTGCATTACTACTAGGTATACTTAGGTGAGTCTCCGTGATGGTCATGGGCTCCGACATCTGATACATCTCATCATAATCCTGTGTCGTGAAGGTAACAATCTTCGTCCCACTAATACTGCTCAATTTCATCATCTCAGGATCAGTGTATGAGACAATCCAATGTATCATGCTCGCAAATGGGAGCATGGGATATCTGCATGCAATCCGGTACAAGTCAGACTTGTGGATGTTCACATATACCTAGCAGTCTTCAAGGTCTTCCCTAAGTGTTCCTACAAATGCATCGTTGACCTCTTTCCATTTCAGCTTGATTTCCTTTATGACTATCAACTTGGTTTCATCATAGATTGACAGATTTGTAGACACTCACTCAATTGTGGCTCTAGTTGCGGTTATGTTAGTGTCATTTGATCCTGATCTCTTGGAAGCCATTGATCCTAGGCTGCTAAAAGGCGAATGAACACCTGTAAGATCTGGAAACAAAGCGACATGCATGGAAAGAAATCTGTCAACAGAAACCAAAGAAAACTTGAGGAATGACATGAAACATACCTGGGGATTGATTGGCAAGGATTGTGAAATTTCTTCCAGGACGCTGGCTAACTGCATGTCAGAATTGCACAAAAGCTAGTTTGGGTTGTCTAGGGAGGGTGACTAGCTACTAGATTTGTGCAATGCGCAATCCAGGCTGGCTTGCTGGCTGCTGGAATTACGCAATGCACAATTTTCGCTGGTAGTGGTTGCAAGTCCAATCACTGCGTTGTGCAATTTTGTAGGCCAGCAGTCACTGTCCCTCAGAATTGCACAATGCACGACTAAAGGATAGCTCTTGGGCAGAAATGTGATTTCCTAAGGAGAAGACAGAGACTTCCCTCTCAAGATTGCGCAATGCTATCTTGGTGAGCCAGAGTCTGGGCCAAGGGTGCCAGACCCGCCGACGGGCAATTGAAATCATATGTGAAAGTGAATGCATGGCGATACTCAGTGTAAGTAGGAGTGAATGATTATGTATGAAAACAAAGAATGAAATATTCAAAAAATGGAACAACATGCATGTGGGTGAAGCAAGTTTCCGAATTGGTGATCATTCATGAAAAACGGTTTCATGCATGTGAAAATAGTGACATGCTAACGAAAACTAAAACAGTCCTATTACAAACTAGTATGCATGTAAACAATAGCAAGCGTTCATAGATATTAAGCAAACAACACTCACACATGACAACTTAAGACCACTTACCCATGAATAGTTGAGCTAAATGTGTCGAAGAGTCCTAGATGTGCTATGAGATGTCAAATCTCCAAGATCAATGTGAAGAAATTAGCTCTGATGCGTCAAATAAATAAGTTTGAAGCTCATGATGCGCGTGCCACAAATCTAGGAAAAAACAACACTTGCAGGAAAGATTCTAAAACAATCTTTGCATGGAACCTCCAACTACTAAAAGAAATCCGCAAAATTCAAGGATGCTTTTTTCATGTTTCTTTCTCTATTCTGGGAAAAATTAGCCCATGCATGAAAATCAAGTTTTCTTGGTCCCTGGTGAAACTGGTCAACTCAAGTAGAGATGTAATAGTTTTCTCAACTCGGAGGAAAAAATGTGCATTTCTAGGAGGGAATTCGGTTGGCTGCCTAGGATATTTGTGCAATTCCTAGGCTGAGCATCTGATTTATTCCCAAGATTGCACAATTCGTGGGCTAAGCAACCCTACTGGGAGGAATTTCTGCAATTTTCGCAGTGAAGGTTTCCTCGTAGATTTGTCCAATTCTAGAGCCCAGCAAGCTTCCAAGTAGAATTGTGAAATTTCTGGAGGGAAGGTTGTTTACCATCTAGAATTGTGCAATTTATTGAGGGAGCTGCTCAACCTATAGCTGGACCAAGTCCGGAGAAACAACCTGTGAGGGGGATGCAACAAGCTTTGATGGACAGGCTGTCATTTTGCAAGAAAATCACTAAAGCTTGTGTAATTGATGAAGCAAGACATGTTGCTATGAAAGGGTGGTAGGTAGGCTACAATACTTAGTGACGCACTGGTAGAACTACATCTTTTTGAATGGAGCTTGTTCGTGAAAGGAAAGTCTAACACCTCCGGAAGTATTGTTTAGTTCTCAGTTCATCTTGGTTTCCACACTTGCTTGATTGTAAGATGTATCATCTGCCAAGCTCTTCGCCAATTGACACACATTCCAAGCCAAGGAAACATTGTTGTTTCAATTGGGGTTGAGAGGTATATTGGTGCACAAGCAGTATAGTCATCAGAGTCTTAGTTTCATCTTTGGTGTTGCTCCACTGCTAGCAGGCATGGACAGTACACTGACGGAGTCACGTAGGAACACAAGCATCGCTCTACTACCAACGAGCCTGGTCAATACCCTGATAGAGTTACCTGCATCACCTCTCTACATATGAATCCTTTCTCTTCTTTCACCTTATTCATTTTTCATTTTTTCAAAATTTTCACTTTTCATTTTTTTCATAACTGTGCATAACACTTAATTCATTTCAGAAGTAGAAGAGGTATCCCGACTTATTGAGAGAATAAGGGGTTGTTCTTTTAGAGAAGTATTTTATTATATACCTCTGATGTGCTTCTTAAGGTTTTCCCCCTCACCTTACTCTACTTGAATGAGATGACAAGGGTTAACCCAAGACATCCCACTGGAGTAGGTGACACTAGTTAGTGTGCAAGCATTGTGTTTTCACCAAGGTTCACTTCAAACAATACATATGTTCCGTCGACATATCATGGACTAAAATTAACAAGTTCTCCATACAGAGGTAGGATGACAGATAACCAAGTAGCGATAGCTGCACAAGGCCTCTTGTACTTTACCAAACTTGTTTCATTAGTGATACATGGTTTCATGCGAAACTAACCTATGAAAAAAAGAAGCCAACAAACAACAAGGAAAAGTAGAAGTAGAAGCAAATGTGAAAGAAAAGTAAGAAAACAAAATGGAAAACAAAGAAATAAAGCATGTAAGAAAACAAGCATGTAAGAAAACAAACAGAAAGCAAACACTACTCCTACTCCTAAGCTAACGATGCATGGGCCTGATCATGTGAAGTGATTTTTCCAATGTAGCCACTGGTGCATTGGTTGATCCATGTTGGTGAAGGCTTGGTCCATGAGCAACCCAATTGTGTGAACCAAAAAACAAGAAAGATATAACAATGAAGACAGACACACTTCATCTTTAAAAGTATCCACAAGACATAAGTGAGTGCAAGTACATGACCTGTGGTCCACTGACTTGTTAGGTGATGTCTGATAGTGCATGTAGCTTTGAAGCATAAGCATACTCTTGATTGTGACATGTAAGAAAAACGAAAGAAACATAGACAACTTGCGTCATGCATGTGTGCTTGAAATGTAAGATTATTCGAATGCATGAGTGATGGGATCATGCAGTTCAAGTGGAGGAAGCCTGATCTATATGTGAGATCGATCTTCAATACATAGAGATGAGTGATGAGGAGCCTTGGGTGATTGAGAAATTTCTTAATCGGAGGTGAAACGAACCTCAAGACAGTGAGGGCCTAACATAACCATTAGCTCAGGTTGAAGTGCCTCGACAGTCTGTGTGGTTTCGACTTCACAGTCAGATAGATCATCATAAATAGGTAGCTGCAAAAATTCAACTCCAATAGAATCATGTTCATGATAAAATATGGGAGTAAATGATCACGACATCCACGATCAGAAAAATCAATGATTTCATTGGCATCCTCATGATCTAATGAATCAAACAATGGGTTAAATGAAAGGCAGCCAAATTCATCCTCTATGTTTCCAGAAAAAGGTAGATGAAAGATCAAGTGGATTTTCAATGAATAACTCATCCCCTTCATTTTCAAATGATGGACTAACATACGGTGTGTCTTGCGAGTGATCAAAAATGGGTCCATCCATAGATGAAGGCGCATGTGCAAAATCATGGATGGCAAGCTCACCGAAGATGTGAGGAAAGAATGAAGGAGGCTCGAACAAAAGGAAGTCATCCTTATCTTAGTGTTGATGCTCAAGCTCCCAATCATACTCTTCATGAATGATAGTGCATGTTGGTTGGGCAACACCAATTTCGCAAGTGGCTTGTTCCTCATTCACAGGAAGTGTAGAGTTTGGAATGGAAGAACACAAGACAGTATCATCTAGAGGAATAGCTGAGTACGAAGACAGAAGTTGTGGTGTGAAATGCATATGATAACTTGATGGAATCACAACCAAATATGTATGAAAATTAAGCGAAGTGATGTTGGGAGGATGTGACAGCTGAACAGATGTGTGACCGTGATCTCTGGAATCACTTAGCAGTGGTGGAGATGTTTGATGAGGGGATAGCAGAGAGTGACTTGTGACGGTGACTATATCCATTTGTGATTGCACAACTCCATCATTGAATAATTTTGAACGAGGCTTGAGTTCAAACTTCTTCTTAGGATGAGAAGATTTCTTAAGGCAATACTCAAATCAGTCTCAAAGATAGAAAAATTTCATCTGGTTCTTCGGAGCTTGAAACTGCAAATCATGGAAGTGCTACTAAAAATCCATAGGCAATTCATGTGGTGCCTTCAATTGTTGTTCCAGTTTTTTGTCAATATGTTTTGGATCAAAATGATAGAAAGTGTCTTCAATGAGATCATAAAAGTGCTCATGTGAGTGCATGTTGTCAACTAGTAGGCTTCATAGCCACTGATGTGGAGATTCATGAAGTGTGTATGAAAGCAAAAGACTGGCCTATTTGTCTAAACATACATCTTCCTCATGAAGCATGGAAAGGAAGTCATGTAAGAACTCACACTAGGCCACTTCTCCTTCACCATGAAACGTGTATGTGGACAAGAGATCAAAAAACTCCCTTGTGATAGTAACTTATTCCACATGCGAAAAACATTATGGAGGGAGGAGAGCGTGAGACTCCATGATATATATCCAAAGGTTCAAAACAAGATGAGAGGACACAACATTTCATTGGACCCTCCTTCTAGTGCTAGAAATGTTAACGGTGTTGGACTCACCAATGTGTCAGGGGATATCCCCAGTAAGAAGTCCCAATTAGACCTCAGACCATTCGGTGTAGGAGTCTCAATAGTGGGTCATACAGTAATGCCTTGACCACTATTTCGCAACAAGGAAAGTAAGATGTCCCTATCAGTAGCAAGGGCGTGACAGCTGTCGTAAGTCAAGGAGAGTGCATGAGAGGTTCTAACACATAGAGAGTGAGGTGACTGCACCCCTTGGAAACTTGTAATATTATGCAGCTTGGAAAGGGACACATGTGAAAATATGCATCACAAGTTGGAAAGCAAGTTAGCGAGAAATCCAAAGTGATGGTTAAACAAACAATACATTTTAGAGAAATTCATACATCCTTGTACAAAATAGTACATACATGCATGCGTAAGAAAACAAATACATATATCATTTAGAGTAAACTAGATAGCATAAAATACAATACAACATGTGCATGAAACATGTTGGCTTTGTTATATTAACAAGTGAAAGTTCCATTCATATAATACATCCATGTCCAACCACTAGTTCCAATAGCAGAATGTTACAACCACAACCACCTGTTCCTCCAAAGAGATATCCTAGATTTGCACAATGGAGAAGCCAAGGCGTGTTACAATACTATCCAAGCATTCTCTAAGATACTCCTATCGAATCTTTCCTTACAAAAAGCCTTTACAATGAGTTATGAGGGACTATTTATAGCAAAGGGTGGGGTAACCCTCGACATTCCCCTTTGTGAAAACCTCATGAATCTTCATCTACTCTATGACTGTTACATCCAACTATCGACACTTGAACTTACACTTGATAAGATGTTACATTACAATGCACATGTACTCATGTCAGAAGAAATCACTTGAGAAAGCCATGCAAGACATCACTATGATTCGGATAACCATAGGAAGTCCAACTCTTCGACATCCTCATGATGATCAATAGTACCAAACTAATGCAAAGATCAATATTTCCATGATGGTGTCCATTTACTCCAAGGTGATATCTTTATGGAACCTGACTCTTGCCTCCATAGCATATGGGTACACTGCTTAGGCTCCTCTATCCAACTCGTCTAATAGCATGTGAATCATTATCTTCAGCGCAGCCAGACCAACAACATATTTATGCATGGTTTCTGCACTAATCATCAATATTGGGCTAGTGGCTATGCACATCAACTCGTCAAAGTAAAAGTAAAGCTATTGTCAAACCTGTGCCTTTTTCTTCACTTGGGTGAGAGTCCCAATATATGGGATCGCATGTGCATGCACCACAACTTCCATACTCTTGAATACACATTCATGGGAAGCCTGTAGACTAGCGATGAGCTACGATAGTTGTTCATAGTTTCGTATCTGACTCCGAATGCGTGCCTCTAGCTCAACCACTCTGGGCTTCATCATCTTAGGCAAGTGAAGCAGGGCTACATTGTATCTCATCATCCATGTTTCCTTGTAATCCATAATAGCATGCATGTTTGACAAGATACGTGCTCTTCCAGCACATTGTTGCTGCCATTTGTTGAGATGGACGACTGCCTTATACATGGTACCAAACTTGGAATACAATCCCCACATGACTGTGTCAAGGGAAAATACTTCATCCATTATTGCCTCCTTCAATTCTACTTGAGTGGATGTTGTAACCAGTTCTCCTCCTTGATTGGCTATATATACCTCCTTAGCCATTCGCTCATTGTCAGCTATGAGGAAGTGAACACTCAAGCTAGTGGTTTTGGCATATTCTATGGTAGCATCGTACAATGATGTTTGATGTTTTCACACGTCAGACACGTCTCTCCTTCCTCCAACTCTACAGGGGATGTCTGATCATACATAGTCGACACCTTGCGAGATTGCACAACTCTATGTTGAGACTCGTCGAAAGAGATGTTGTGCATCTCTCCTTTTGTCTAATCTCTAAGGATATCAATTTCTCTTTGGTTGCTTTGGACTTACTCACCTTCTGGATGATTCAAATATGGTGGGTTGAATTCTTGGTGGTGAGGCATGATGTTGATGTCTTGGTCTGACTCCTACCACTCCTCTGCCCAACGACATGCCCTGTGGATCCAATTGAACTATACTCTCACACAATGATCTTTCACAAGATAATGCGGGTCATACACATTGTAACTTCAGATGTCAAAAGGATACCTCTTCATCTGATTTCCTGTGACATCTGCATGCTTGAATCTCCGAATCTCGTATACCTAATGTGCAGTGAAAGAGCAGGCCAAGGTTCCTTCTTCTTCGGTGCAACCTACCTGTCAATCCTGCTGAGATGTGATATGCTACTTCCTGCATGATGAGTATGTCCAAGGAAAGCTTTGGTAGTACATGCGAAGGCTTCTTTGCATTATACATCCTTATGAAGGTGCCAGATGATAAGGCATACCAATCAACTATGTTTATCAATGCCTCCATTACTTCCTTCAACATGGAGGGTAGATCTTGTTTGAATATCATATTGTAAGTCGGGGTGACAAAATGATCGGATAGTTGTGTGATAACTCCTCTGAAGCTGCATTTGGGCAACATCTTACAATAAGTGTTCATAGTAGTCTCTCATGGTGTCCATGTCCACTTCAAGCTCGAGAACTCTTGTCAGGCACAGATTTCATCCAAGATGTAGGTGGACATGTAGATCTCTACTTGCATACCTTTGGGTAGTTGTTGAGCCCTTGTTACCTGTTCCTTCAATTGATGAGCCAACATGATGGACCAATTGCAAACTTTGCCTTCTATTACTAGGTGGTCTAGTGCGATCACCAACTGTGTGGGAAGGTTTCTGTGCTTTCTTCACTATATAGTTGACATGCAAAGATGACCAAGTATTGAAATTCCTTTCGTAGTAACTTCGTCTTGTAGATTTGTTTGGGTGTCATCCTAAATTTAGGCAACTCATTTACCTAGTTCTTCAAAATGTCTCTAGAGTTTGAATTACTATTGGGTATGCTGAAGGGAGTCTCCATGATGGTTACGAGCTCCGACATTTGATACATCTCATATTAATCTTGTGCCCTAAAGGTAGAAATCTATGTCACATTGACATTGCTCAATCCCATCGTCTTGGGATCAGTGTGTGAGACGATCCAATGTATCATGTCTGCGCATGGGAGCATGGGATACCTACATGCAATCTGGTACAAGATATACTTTTGGATGTTCAAATATACCTAGTGGTCTTCGAGGTCTTCCCCAAATGTGTCTGCAAATGCATTGTTGACCTCTTTCCATTTCAGCTTGATGTCCTTGTCTACAATAAGCTTGGTGTCTTCATAGATTAGCAAACTTGTAGACACTCGCTCAACTGTTGCTCCAGTTGGACTTCCATCAGTGTCCTTTGATCCTGCTCTCTTGGAGGCCATTGATCCTAGATTGCTAAGAGGCAGAAGAACATCTACAAGGTCTAGAGACAAAGTGACATGCATGGTAAGAAATTTGTTAGTGAAAACCAAAGAAAACTTGAGGAACAACATGCAACATACCTAGGTATTGACAGGAAAGGATTGTGCAATTTATTCTGGGAGGCAAGCTAACTAGCTACCAAAACTATGGAAAAGGAAGTCTAGGCTACCTAGGGAGGCTGATTAGCTGCTAGATTTGCACAAGGTTCAATCTAGGCTAGTCTGCTAGCTGTTGGATTTTCACAATGCGAAATCGATGTTGGTCTACTAGCTACTGGAATTCCAAAACGTGCAATTTCATCTCGCAGTGGTTGCATGCCAAATGAATCCATTCCACAATTTTCTTGGCCAGCAGTCACTATCCCTCAAAATTATGCAATGCAAGACTAGAGGACAGCTCCTGGGCAGAAATGTGTATTTCCTGAGGGGACGACAGAGCCTTCCCTCTCAAGATTGCGCAATGCTATCTTGGTGAGGCAGAGTCTGCGCCAAGGCTACCATACCCGCCAACAAGACACTGAAATAAAATTTGAAAGTGAATGCATGGCGATACTCAGTGTAAGAAGGATTGAATGATCGTGCATGCAAGCAATGAATGAAACATTCAAAAAACAGAACATCATGCATGTGGGTGAAGCGAGTCGCTGTATTGGTGGTCATTCATGAAAAATAGTTTCATGCATATGACAATAGTGAGACGCTAACAAAAACTAAAGTGGTTCTAATACAATATATTATGCATGTAAGCGATAGCAAGAGTTCACAGAAATAAAGAAAACAACACTCACACAAGAGAAAACACAAAAAGCGACAGAGATGTTGCAAAAGACATGTTAAGACCACTTACCCAGGAATAGTTGAGTTGGATGTGTTGAAGAGTCCTAGATGTGTTGTGGGATATCATAAATCTAAGATCAATGTTAAGTAATGAGCTCTGATGCATCGAATAAATAATTTTGAAGCTCATGATGTGCATGCCACAAATCTAGGAAAAAATGAAACTTGGAGGCAAGGTTCTAAAATGACCTTTGCATGTAACCTCCAGCTGCTAAAAAGAACTCGCTAAAATATAGGGATGGTTTTTGCATGTGCTTTTTCTATTCCTGTAAAAAGCATCCCATGGATGCAAGTTAAGTTTTCTTGGTCCCGGGTGGAACCGGTCAACTCAACTACACTTGCAATAGTCTGCTCAGCTGGGAGGAAAAAAGGTGCATTTCTGGGAGGGAGTTGGGCTGGTTGCACAAGAGATTTGTGTAATTTCTAGGTAGAGACACTGACTACTGCCCAGGATTGCACAATTCCTAGGAAGAGCAGCCCTTTTGGTGCAGTTGCTAGTGTTGTTGGGTACAATATTCTAAGAATAATCATCTGAGCCAGATTCAGTTTTTTATCCTGATTTTGGATGATCTCAAGGATATATAATTGTTTTTTTGTTTCAATTTCTTGTTGTCAAGCTAGAATTCACCACCACCAGTAAGGGAATATCCCCAGTGTAGAATGGCAATTAGAATCTACACCATTTGCTATAGGGATCATGTCTAGTATGTAGTCCTAGTTGTCGTACGGGTGGTTGAGGCTTGCTTCAGACGACAAATGGAATAATGACTAGGAATAATTTATAAACGTCCATAAAAACAAGAGATTAACCAATGAATGTTTCATAACACGAATATCATGAATAACACTATTATAACTTCAAAACATGAATCTTAAGTAAAGGATTGGTAGAAAAACTTCAAATAAGATCACACATATATAAAGAAAACATTTACTGACTATGAATGAGTTCAAGATGGCTAAGCATTAACAAACACAAGTGAGATCACAACCTACAATAAAATCATGCCAATAATAATAAAGAAGTCGACCAATATAAGCATAGAATTAGCATATCATATACCATCCATGTGTTTCAAACGAGATTCATAGCACAAGAAGATCCATGAGGAGACTGCACATCAAAAGTTCATAGGAAGCTTTGATTCATCAAGCTAATAATATCCATGGCATCACAATATAAAGTATTCATCCAATCTAATAGTGGAAAACAACTATTACTCCTCTTTATCATAAGCATAAGTTATCAAAATAGTATGTACCAAAATAAGTCCCAAGCTAAAAGCCCTTTATAATATGCCACGAGGTTGTATTTATAGAAAAGAGAGTGAATTTTGGTCTACCCTTGAGCCTTGGACTCCCTCATGACGTTTTGATTACCTCATGACTTTTATACTTCCTTATCACTCTTCAAATCACTAATTTTTCCTACTCAATTCTATCTTGCTATTCTCAACAAAATAAGAAAATTATATCCTATCAACTTAACAATAGACAATTCTCGAAAGTCTAATGTATCTTCTTTACGAGGTAATTGTGCCAAAGCTTGTATTCAACAACTATGGTTGCTATCTTCGGGTGTTCCTTGTCATGTTTGTACAGGCACTCGAGAGCATTTGGGATGACAATGCTTATTTTGGCATTAACCTTATTGTCTAGGGTCCTCAACTTTATGTACATTCTCACCAGTTTCACCACATACTGCGAGATATTCTCCTTTGTAACCCACAAGTCATATGGGTCCGTAGCTTTCTTGTAGGTATCAAAAAATTCTTGAAGCTCTTGTGAGATTCCTTCTTGCTTCCTAACTTATCCAACTGACCCAATGGAAGGAACCCCATGGTTCTCAATCACTAGCTCCAAACCACTCAAAAGATTCTTGTAGGAAGTTAGAAATTTATCCATATCTCTGGCTAGTTTGTCCAAGGATTGGATCTTGATGTGAATTTGGAATTTTTTGTTTTTTGTGGTGATCCAATCTTTCTTTTCGAGTACCGTCAGTGCCTTTGGATACTTGGTAGTCCACTCATGAATATTATCAAAATCTATGACAACCTCCTTTAGTATGGAAAACCTTTATTTTATGTTAGTTTGTATGGCTAGAATTCGGGAAATATTATGATGAAGTTTCAACATATACTCATAAAACATCACCATGGATCCCCTAAGGGTTTCAACTTCATCTTTGATCATGGCCTGTAGCTCCTTCGTGCTAGAGTGGATCAAGCAGAGTGTTGTGTTTTCTTCTTCCATCCTCCTTTTATCTTCTTCTCCTTTCGTAGCCCTCTCCTTGGATTCATAGAGCTCGTTTAAGAATTTTGAGATTTTATTTCTCATTCTCCCAACATTCAACTTAGTCATGGTCACAAAAGCAGTCTTGATTGAGGTGATCATCTCTGGATTAACCATTCTATCTAGGAAAATTTCCTTCTTTGTGGTCATAGATAGAGCCTCTTCAAGGTTCCTAGCATAAGACTTTCTTCTTTCCTACATGATTTTGAAATTAACTTGATCAAAAGTGAGTTTGGTCAGGTCCAACACTCTAGCTTCAGCCTCATCAGCAATGCCTAGCTCCTTGTGTTAGGATTCTATGATTCATAGGATCAAATGTTGATTGAATGTTTTCCTCAGTATTTCCAATTTTAAATAATATTGTATATTGCAAATGATTTCGAGAAAAAAAAAATATAAATAAAAAATAAAAAATGAAAAGAGGGTATATATATAAAAAATGGAATAGAAAAAGAAGAAAGGATAAAACAACCCCATAGAAAAGAAAAAAATGTGTGAAAGTGATGCCAAATTAAGTGCCACTGGGAGTACAATATGTTTTGAAGAATAAATTCATAAGGTTGTGGGAAGCTTGTTGAACATCCCAATATCTTTTTTCTTGTTTGAAATGTACTGCTTAATCATGTTTAAGAAATTTTTAATTTATGTCAAGTAGGTTAGAATGAATAACGTATCCAAACAATGTAATCTTGGCTAATATTAGATTAGGTAAGTTAGATGAAGAAATTAATACAACAGTGTAATATAGGTTAATGCAATTGTTAGATTAGTTTTACATTTTGAAAGGGTGTTTTAGTCCTTTAAATTGTAAAAATAAATAGGGGTTTTCACTCATAAAGGAAACATAATTTCTTTTAGTTAGGTTAGTTTAGGGAGAAAATTGAACTTATTATAAAAAGTGCTATATGTGGTATTATTTGTCCAAAGTCTGGACTTTATTGTAAAATTATATCCAGGATGAGACATTTTTACCATTGGCATTTAAATGGTGCACATATCAACATTCCTAATCGTATCATCCTTTTCATCGGACAACTCTGAGGCCTTTTCAACTACCCCGCCATGTCTCCCTTTATCAGCGAGGAGGGCTCCAAAAAAGCAGTTTCCCCAGCGGGCCCCATCACTACCTGTACCTCTCACACCATTTCGCACCACCCCATCACTTACCACTTACCGCTCATACGCCCCTAAAAAACCACTCAACCTCCCACTCTCTCCCGCCAATGGTCCATGTGGATTGACTGTTACATCCTCCTATCACCACTTCCTCCCGTTGCCACTTCTTTCCATTGCAAAGTAATTGCTCCACTAAATAATTGTTTCATCCAATGGTCCCACTCCATTGCCACCTTATAAATCCCTACACTTGCCTTCAATCCCTCTCTTTCTTCATTCTCACATTATCTGGGCATTATTAATATGATCTTTGTTTTCCCTCGTCCACAATCCATTACTAACAAAGTAATAACCTACAAGTTACTTTTCCCAGGAAACTAACACTATCATCAACTACAATTTCACCTTGTTATCAAAATGGCCCCAAAGACCAAAAATGGTGCCATTGTGGTGAATCCTATGCTTTCTCCCTCCATGGATTTAGACCACATTCCCTTAGCCACTAGAGACTAGAAAATTATCGAACATAGTGTGAATTTGACTTGTTTGAATTGCATTGTTGGTTTCGAGACAACCATCTAGACCAGTCTAAAGAAATTGGGCTTTGGAAATCCAAATTACAACTATTCATTTTTCCTCAGTCCTATTATTTCCGAGATTTTTTCCTCAAATGCTAAGCCTCTTATCTCTCAAGCAAGGGAGCCATCATATCCCCTAATGGTGAAATCCTTTTCACCATTACCCCTAAGAGTATAAATCAGATGTCGTAGATACCACATAGTGAATCCCTCACCTACTTCTCAATTGATTCTCTCAAAGAGATTTACCAGAAACATACTTTTCTCTAGAGAGCCCGAATTTTTTAATTCTTCTTACTAGAAGATTCTCAATTTCCTAAGAAAAAACCCCATTATCCCCCTTCTATTTCCCCTTAAAGGACCAGATAGATCACCTCTATCTTGTCATTTCTAGTTGGATATTTCTCATATGAATGGGTAGATGAGGATATTTTAGGTTTCCTATCCATCCTTTCCATAGAAGAAGGAGATTCAATCATTTTTTACTATGGTCACTTTCTTGTAGATATCATACATGAACAATTCCTTTAGTTTCTAGCTGAAGGAATGTTCAGATACTCTTTTATTCTCATGTATATGTTTCTTTTCTTCCAGACAGACATGTTTCCTTTTGCAGTCTAGAAGCTAAGTCAGCAGGGTGAGCCTCACTCTATAATCTTTTTGGATTGAATTATCAGAAAGCATTCACATGATTACATGTTTAAAGACTTCATTGACTAGTTCATATATCCAACAACTTGTTTGTTGAGAAGCCAACAAATTCCTAGGATCAATAAAGACATTCAAAAGGTGTTGCATCTTAGTGCACAGGTGAAAATAGCTTATTGGTATTTATACCAAAATTATATAGAGATCAGGGTTTATGGCTCCAAGCTGCCACCCTATAAACTACCAAAATACCTTTGTATGAGGATATTTTCCTTAGAATACATCAACCAAATAATCCAATCAGACAACATTCATTTTTTGGTAGCCAAGAAAAGTCCCAATTCATAATCAAAACACAGACAAGGCCATTTATCTGTAGTAGTAGAGTAGTAGGGGAGGAAGAAGACCTCCTTCTAAAACATATGAATTTTCACCTCAGCTTCACATGTTGTTATGACCCCTTTGTGGTAATTTCTAAGTTAAGTGTGGAGCAGAAGACAACCCCTTATGTACATACCCAAAGACCAGAGATTCAAAAATATAGAAATCAATAGGATTGGGTAGAGAACACATTGTAGGAGGCTAAGGAGAAGGTGTTTTCCAAAACTGCTTCAGAGACTCCTAACCCTAGAGAAAAAACTGAGAAAAGGTAAATAGAAGATGATTCTTCTCCGGTAACAGAAGTCTCAGCAAAGGAATTCAAAATTTACACAAAGAAAACAAAGATAATCTCCAAGGTAGATTTGACACCAAGGGAGGAAACACAAAGAACTATTGTACTCTTTGTCCTTCAGACTTTACATTTTGGTAGCAACACCAATGATTCTCCATCACCATCAACCACTAAAGAGAATCTAGCTGCAACACCTCATACAACAGGGTAATTTATATATTAGATGTAGTTGGACATATTTCAAAGGTACAAAGAAATCAAATAGAGGAATGAAGCCCTCCATGAAAAAATTTATACTCAATTTAAGAAAAAATCTTCCTCAATTCAACACAGGCTAATTTCAGCCTATGGTAGAAAGAAAGGGAGAATGCATATGGAATTCCTGCAGGCTCAAGTACCTCAACCTAAATCAACAACAGATTTCAAGCATACCACCTTCGAATTTGAGGCAAAAGATGTCCATCCCTTGGACCAGATGGACATGCATAGGAAAACAAGAGAGACGATGTATTCAAATTTCACACAGACTGCCATTACTACTTCTAAGTTGCACCTATCTTTAAACAATGTTCAATCACAACTCAAACTCAAAAAAATTTCCTCTCTATCCAAAAATAATAGAATCAAATATTTAGAGGAGATGGTGATTAAAACAGGCTTTGATCCAAGTAATTCAAAGGCCATGGAAGAGATTATTAAGAATAAAAATGTTTATATAGAATCCCTGAGAAAGAAATTAAACCTCCCTGCCACTTAAGATCCTCAGGCAAAGGAATTAGGAGAAACCGAGATACAAAAAGAGGAAATGTAGAAGCTACTAGTGGAATAGAGTGCACATATTGAAGAGATGGAGGCAGAGATGGATAAACTAATCAAAGAAAATGAGCATAATTCTCATCCCACTATGGTGCCTCATGATATAGTGCCTATTGCATCAATACTTCAAACAAACATTTCTACATCAGCTACAACCGCACGAGCATCCACCTCTACAGCACCCTCTACTTCAACTACATATGATTCTATCAAACTGGCCCAATTAATAGAAAACATGTCAATATAAGGAGAAGAAATAAAAAAGATATGAGACGATGTAAAGGTCTTACAGGAACAAAACACCAGATATGAAAATTCTCTCCTAACAAAGCTCTAGAAATCCCAGAGGCTGACCCAACGAATGCAATAGATAGAAATGGAAACTGATATGGGCACTAGCCTAGCCTAGGTTAAGGAGAACATTTGGAAAAGGATAAATGAAGCCATGATAGAAATCTGGCCATCTATAGAGATTATATTTGAGCAAAAGGAATTAATTGAGAAATCTAGTGAAGCTATTGAACAAATCAGAGAGAAGTTAGGTGATAAACCAAGTGAAGTTATAGAGGTCATTAAGTTCCTCAATTTCAAAAAAAAGTAGGAGCTAGAAGAACTAGAGATTAAGGACAAGACTTAGACCATACTAGAGGTAAAAAGGGTTCTTCCCAAAAGAAATTTGATCAGGAAGCTAGAAGAAAAATGTTAGGTATACAGTGGTTCTTTAGAAAATTGGAAGTCCTCTACAAAAAGGGATTTCCCAGTTTACTAGTAATAAATGAGAAGCTCAGCACATGGTCATATTATACCTAGAAATTGATGACCATTCCGAAAGATGGTACTAATTTTGCAGGAGTGAAAGGTAGCATAATAGGGAAAAAAAAAAATAGAATCTTCACATATGATTTAGACATCCAGTATGAAATCAAGCACATCATTATTTTGAAACCAACTTTTTCCAAATATACTGAGGTGGATGAGGGCTATAAGAAGTTACTCAAGATGTCTATCCCCAATGAAGAATTTTTGGATCGATTGTGTGAGTCACTGGAGTAAGAAGATGATTTTGTTGTACAGCTCAATGTTACACAAAAATATCATCACCATGACTATTTGTAGTCAATATGGGTCTATCATCACTTATACTGTCCTCCTAAGCAAGTCTCAGACCTCAGCTCTTCTTGTCAAGCTTTGAAAATGAGAGAAAGACATTAAAAAATCAATAAAGCTTTGGTTCTGCACTTTCTCTCACTATTACCTGTGGTCCCGCACCCTTTTTGCATGTTACATGTGGATCTGCCCGCTCTGTCTGTAAATGGGTGGGTGCGGACCCCTGTGAAAGTCAAAAAGGCGCAAGTTTATTCTAAAAAACTCACTTTGGGTTAATTCTAGATGATTCTAGAAGGAATTTTGATGTGGATTGTTCTCTCCAAGATGGTTCATGCATCCCAAAAGAGAAGGAACTAATCCCTTGATAAGAGGAGCTATCCCTTTGAAGGAGGGCTTTATCCCTTTGAAGGAGGACCTAGTAACTTCCCTCCATTGCACTATAAATTAAGGCATTGGGTTGGTTGCTAGGGAGGTTAGAAGCTGAACATTTTTAAGGGTAAATGCTGGTGGAATTGAGACTTCCTAGTTAAGCATGAGAGGAGAGATCACATACCTTTTGACTTCATTGGGAAGTGAGTGAAACTTGTCAAAGTAGAGGAGACTTCTTGTTGGACCCTGGGAGGAGCTTGTACAACATCAAGGCACAAGTTGTAAAGTTTTCTTTGATTTGAATTAATACAATCAGATTCATTTTTCTCAAAAAATTGTCTTATGTGGTTTGTTTCATAAATTCGTTGATCATTATGATGGATATGCTTTATGACATTGGCTTTTCAGGTGCTATTTAATTTGTTTGCTTGTTTTTGTTTGCAGACTTGCTACAAGGGAGCTCATTTGGATCAAAGGAGCAAGGCTTCCACAAAATTGCATTAGACCCAAGGTAGGCCTAAAACACTTGTTTGCCTTTGTTTTTAATTTCATATTTAGAGAAATATAGTTTTTGATTGGCTTGCTTGTCACTAGATATCTTTAGATACTACGAAGGTCGAGCTTGTCTCAATTTTCCTCAATTATTGTAACAATTAGATAGATTCTATTTACAAATTCCTTAAATATATCATAGTCAGTTATGACAAGATTTTTTGTAAATAACTTATAAATACTTCTCTTTTTGAAGTATGAAGGGTTGAATTTTGTATTCCAGAAAGCTATTGTACTTTTTCAATTTGATAATTTGATTAGTAGTAAAAAGGAAATTATTCACGGGATTCATGTGTTGGACTATTTGGAAAGGTGCCTCTCTCACTGTCTATGTGTTTATTTCTTTATTTCCATACTTATGTGTTCTTAAATATGAATTGTTTTATAGAAAGTTGATGAACATAATTTGTTGAAAGATACACTCTAATTCTGGCTGTGGAAAATTTAAATGTTTCCTTCTGATATCAAGTTAAAGAATTATTAACTTCTCTTTATCTTCAATTGAACCTATATTTTTTATTATATTACATTTCATTTAAATATAAAGGATCCAGTTAGTTTAGCTACCTTGCCATGTGAAACTCCTTTGAAAATATGGGACAGATCCCTGTTAAGTTAGTAAACTCCATAGCCCAAAGGAAGTTTTCGGCATTTAATCAACCAAATCAAATTTAAAATCGAACTCTGAACTCTCATAACTAGCCTAATACCTAAATACAACAAAGTTAAATATGATAGAGAGATCTCTCTCTTAGTTTAGGAAGGCTAGATCCTATGCTCCAAAGTGCTTTTGTGGTTACCTCTATGTTTTCTTTCACAACCTCGGAAATTATAGAGTGCTAACACCTTGTGAGGAGGATGTCCTCTAGCTATGGGAGTGGACGAGGTAACATCTAGGCGAGGTAGGATAACTTTCTCACTAGACTGTTGCTTTTGTTGGGATTCATTTTGAGATTTCTTGTTGGCCTCTTCTTATTGCTTTGTTAATTTCTCTTCTTCCTCTCCCTTTCTCCTTTGTTCCTCTTATAGTTTCTTCTTTCCTTTTTCTTCCTTGGCTCTCTAGTCCTATTTCTTTTATTCATTCGTCTTCTAGTTGTTTCATCCTGTTTCCCTCCAAAAGTTGCTTCTTCTCGAGTTGGTCTTCAGGTTTTTGGTCACTCGAGCCCTCCAAATGTTTGAATTGTTCTTCCCTTTTTCTTTTGAGCTCTTTCTTTTTTCTTTCCAAGGTCACATTTCTCTTCCCCAATGTCTCATCATCTTACCCTTCATCTTGGTCGCTCGGGGGATCTTCTGCCTCTTTACCCTAGTGTTTCTTGAGCTTCCCCATCGCCTTTTGTTGCTCTTTCTTCCTCTTTAGAGAATTTGATCTATCTTATAGGCTCACATTTCCTTGGGCATGTTCAAGTTGCTCGACATCCCCTTCTTTTTGTTCACTATGTTTGAGTTCTCTAATGTCATTGTACCAATTCTTGATTATGTCTTCGTGAATATGCTTGGAATGTGGGTATGAGAAGTTGAAGTACGCTTTCTTGAAGTGATCCAAAACTACTCTTTCGAGGTCATAGGTGCATTGGTTCAGAGTCACAAAATGATACCCCTTTACCTCTTCATCTTCTGCCTCGACTTGGTAAAAATTTTCAACTATGTAAGCCCCCATAATAAGAGTGAAGGTGGGTCAGGGATTGTTCTTTCCTTTTCTTAGTGCATTTGAAAAAAATTAGGTCATCTAATATAGTACTTCCTACATGTCTTATAATAACTAAAAGCCCTCATGAATGTCCCCTCCTGAATGGGGAACCAATGTGCCACCTTGGTGATAGTCTCCATGGCTCTTTTCAACATGCAAGGAGGCTCTGCACTAAAAATAATTTAATATAACGGGGTGATGAATGATTCAGATCCAGAGTCAAGCATACCCATATAGTCTGGGTTTGAGAAGACCTTGTAATGCTAATGGATAGGTTCTGCTACAACTGTGGTACAATTGTAGCTCCAGTGATCAAAATGACATCTTGCACAAACTACGTCTGGTAGGTATGAGCCATATAAAACTTTGACAGTTGGTCGACCTCAAGCTGTTTGGTTGCAACTATATTTTTCCTTAGCAAAAAATCTACGATACTAACCCAGTTAAAAATTGTACCCCTAGTGGCGACACCATACATGATAGGGGCCCACGTTCCTTGGAAAATGTCAATATCAACCCTGCTATACAACTGGTTCATCATAGGGGAAACAAGATGATAATCATTTTTTAGACCATCCGTCTAGTATATTTGGATACTCCTAACTCAGAAGTTAAATGGGTCTTGGCACCACTCCCTCCAAATGTCCTTCGTTGGAATTAAAAAACATCAGGGCCATTAGGTGTTAAATGCTTCCTCCTTTTAGGGAAACCTATAATAAGTAAGGATGTCTATTGGGGAGATGGTTGTGAATTTTGTGTGTGTGTGATCCCTCACTATCCACCTATCTATATCAATATTTTTATGATCCAGTCAATGGCTTCAGTGCACAAAATTACTTGGGGATGTGAGGCCACCTTGTGGACACTTGACCTCTTGACATTGATATATACTTGGAAATCCTCCTGGTATTCAACGATGTCTTGTTTAGATAATTTTGTGTAGATATTAAACTAGGAGATATTGGTGGTTTTCTTGATACTACATGTGGTGTCCCCATATATGGAGGCTGAAGGGACCTGATAAACCTCTTATACAGTGCTTTATGACATTTTTTTGGAAGACTTCACTACTGGAGGTGCCATATCATAAGAGAAGGAAGAAATCAAGATGCAATCAAGATCAATGTCATCGAGCATGTCAAAAAAATAGTCCCTCGATGAGAGAGACCACATGAATAATAACTCCAAGGAGAAAAAATAAATTACACTTTCTAGATTTCTTGGAAAAACCCCAGGAGAAGATGTCCTTAGCATGTCACAAAGTCACAGGGATCAAGGTGATCATAGAGGTTGCAAAGATGACTGTGTGACTTGGTTACTAGTGGGCTAGGTCAAAAATAAAGCTAAGTCGCAGAGGTCATGGATCACATGGGTTTCATAGGTCTCTTCAAATGATAGGTCACAGGGATCACATAGTTGCAAGGGATGCAAGGTTCCATCCTTCAGCCTATCGCATATTTTAGCCATGCTACCTACTTCTCAGGGTGGTTTGATGAGGTGAATGAGGCTCAAAATGGTTTCTTGGGGACTCCTTGGACTAGATGACTTGGTCTCTGAGAGGTGAAAGCTAGTTTGGAAAGAGTATGATAGAGTGACTGGGCAGAGGTATCTTGAGAGAAAATTAAGGTGGCCAATGGTTTCTACGCATAGAATGAGACATTACTTGGATAAAACCCCACTGATTTGGAATAAGCAGGTTCAGGGTGGAAGAAAAGGCCAAATGGCAAGGGGCAATGCTTAAAAGGGAAGAGGGAAAGTCACCTATCTGGCAGGGTCCTGAGCCACTTCAATTCACTAAGCCTCCTTGTCCCTCTTATGACCAAAATAACTTTTCTAAATGACCAATGAGTTTGACTTATTTGTACAATTTGGTCGCATGTGTGGGGTCGTGTAGGTCACAGGTCACACTAGTGTGATATTTCCTGACCTTGCGACCTTAGGAGGTTGTTGAGTCATGAGGCCACATGGGTCGGAAGGTGATTTTATCAATAATTTCATGACCTTGTGACCTAGTGAGGTCATAAAGTCACAAAGTTACATGGGTGAATAGGTCGCAAAATATTCCCTTGTAACCTACAGACTTGACTTAGTCACACACTAGAGTAGGTCACATGGTTGCGACTTTTAGGTTCATAGGAGTCAATTTGATGTGACCTCTGACTTAGCTAGGACAAAAAATCCTTGTGATGGTATTGGAAGCATTTTGGTCGCTTGAAGAGGTTTTCGGAATAGGAAACAGTCATGGACATGCTATAGGGGCTCCAAAATTTTGAAAGGTGAGGAATTTTGGAGGCCTTATTGCAGCAACTACAATAGTTGATGATTTGCTGGTATAACCTTACTATTTCTTCTTGCTCCTCACTTTGGGTAAAGAAAACCTTAATGAGTTCTTTGTTTTAAGGTTGTGGGTCCCAATGATGTCTCTAGGTCTTCCCTTGATATTGATCAACAATCTCTAGCTACTAATACTTGGCTTGTTGTCACACACAGAGTAAATATCCTTCATACTGGCTCGATGTGGAAGATTCAGATAATCATATGAGCTTTAATGATTTTTGATATGGTAGTTACAGATCTCTAGTGTTTCTCCACTCCCAAGGATCTTAAAAAGTACCCCAACGTAGTCACTACCTAGTAATCACAAAAAATTCTCTACTACAAATGAGCCTAGATAGTACACTGATTGAGTCATCGCATCGCCTCTTTGTGGAGGTAGCCTGTCTCAATCCTATTTCCCTTATTAATTTAATTCATTTTCTCATTGGCACTTATTCACATGTGCTTATTTTCACTTATTCATATGGGATTTATTAGCTTTGGCGGATGACAGATCCTGACTTATTTTAATTGTAGGAGAGGTTGTTTCTATTTTTTTATAGACTTTATTATTTTCCCAAAATATGTATGCTCATAAAAAATCCCCCCCCCCCCCCACCCCCACTCTCAATCCAGCCAGATAAACTGATTCATTCAAAAGTTATAATGAAGTCAACAGCTAGGACTAACTTTTGAAGGATAGGGTAGTGTAGATGACAACGAGTTCCCAACTATAGTGGAGTTCAACACTCTAGCTCGATCATGACTTGAGGCCCAGTCAAGTCCAGGAACTCAAAGAAACATAGCTCAGCCATTAGTGTAGAGACTACATCAACCTTAGGGTGTTAAGCCAAAGAGATGTTCTAGAAGCTTTATTCAAGCCAAATCATTATTAAAGGACTTCAAAACAAAACGAATAAAGAAGGGAAAGGGTAAAGGCAACACGAAAGCTAATAAAAAAAGGAAATGGAAAGAAAGAAACTATAGTAAATTAGTAGATAAGTAGCTACGAGGGCTTCTAAGTGAAATAAAACTTGAGTTCTTGGTGATTGAAGGGAAGGGGTTCAACCCTCCCTCCTAAAGTCTGCAGCTTGTAGGTGTGTTGGCCAATATTTTCCTTTACCTAGAAAGGACTAATCCACAAGGCCTAGAACTTGGTGTGCTTACATTTGTCCTTATGGGCCTTGTCCAATTTTAGGACTACGTCAACCACATTGAACAAGTTGTTCCCTGTGGACATATTATCAAACCATATTTTTATTTAGTTTTAGTGAACAACAAACTTTTCCCTAGCCTTTTGTCTCTCTTCTTCCAATTTAAGGAGGTTTTCAATTCGCTTTTGCATAGTAGGGAAAGGGGTGCCTCATGACTCTTGCGAAAACTGGAGAGGGTGGAGGTACAAGCTGGGTGGTAAGATGGCTTATTTCCCATAGAACAGAAAATAGGGGGGTGTTCCAAGAGAGGATTTTGGGGCAACCCGGTCAACCCACAAGGCATCTCTCTGGGAATTGTGCTAGTTTCTTTGGTATGACAAAAAGTTACCTTTTATGATGCGGACTAGGTTCTTGTTGGTGGATTCTGGTAGGCCATTTCCATAGGGGTAATAATTAGTTGAATGTTTTAAAACAATGTTATTTTTCAAAAGAAAAATAATATAACTTTAAAGACGATAAATAAGTGACATTATAAAAGACAAGGGAGTTTGGAAGGCTAAACCCAAACATGAGATATTGATTGACAAAAAGATATTCTCTTCATTGTTGAACTGTCATAACACAATTGCCTCCACCCGCCTCGTGAAATAGTCTATGGACATGAGTATATACCTATGTTGCTTTGATGAGTGTGGCACGATTTCCCTTATGGCATCCAGTCCCCATTGTTGAAAAGGTTCTTCTACTGCTATAGACTAGAGAGGAGTGGTCAACAAGGGTTGTCTTCCTACATGCTTTTGGTAGAAGGGGTATTTCGGAGAATAAGCATGTGAATCTTTGAAAAGGTTGGGCCAATAAAGTCTTGCCCTCATGATTTTATGTGCAGTGAGGTTGTCGACAAAATGATATCCTTCTGGCACACCATGTAGCTCCCTTAGCACCCATTGGGCATCGTCATATTCAAAAAACCTGAGTAACACACCGTGGTGTTTCTTACAAAACATATTTCCATATATTAGTTGGTAGGATGCGGCTTTGAGTCTCACTACCCCTTTCTATTTCACGGACAAGGTAGGAGTTAAATTCCTTTGCCCTAAATATTGGTTCAGGTCAATGTGCCATGGTGAAGAGTCATGAGTGGTGGTGAGTTCATTTTGGTACATCTCGATCTCGTGATTCAATCCTTTTTATTCTTCATTTTGTTGGTCTGCAGCTTTAGCGGTTAGTTTGCATAGTCGATGACATTTAACTATGTGAGAGGGCTTGAACTCCAAATCATATTATTGTTGGTAGGTCATCCAGTTGGCCCTTCTCTCAACAAACTCTTATTCAAAAAATAGTGACCTAAAAATAGGGTGAGGAACAAACACTGTGACATGGTTCTTAAGAATGTAGGGTCTAAAATGTTTCACCACTTTATAGACCGCATAAACCTACTTATCTATGTCTGGGTAGTTAATTTATGGGCCCTAAACTCCTGTTATCCTTAAGGATATAGGCCACTCATCGTTTTTACTATTCTTATTTATAAGCATGGTAGCTAAGGATGAATTTCAGGCAAACGTGTACAAGATGAAGTTATTGCTGAAATCGGGGTTGCAGAGGGAAGGGGCTTCAACGATAGCTTTCTTGCTAGAATTGAATGCTTCCTTCTCCTCTTGGTTCCACTTGAAAACTAAGTACTTCTTTATCATATTCTACAAGGCCTTGACAATAAATTTGAGATAAAATTGTGAAGAAAGTTGCTTTTAGCTAGGAAGGATTGCATACCCTTTTTACCACTAGGAAAGGGGATTTGTGGGATAGATTTTATGTGATCAGGATTGGCAGTGATTCCATCCTTGGCGATGATATGCCCAAGAATATTGCCTTTTAATACTGTGAATATGCTCTTCTTGGGGTTGAGTTAAATCCCATATTTTCAACACCGCTCAAAGATCTGCTTAAGATGGCAAAGGTGGTCAGATATCCTCTTTGAAAACACTATGAAATCACCTAAATAAATGACCACGCTTTGACCCATTAATTCTCTAAAAGTGATTTCCATCACCCTTCAGAATGTTTCTCCTACATTGATAAGGCCAAAGGGCATAGATCCAAACATAAATGTTCCCCACTTCATTCTGAAGGTCCTCTTTAATCGATCTTGTTCATCCAGTAGCACCTAGTTTTACCTAGAGAAACCATCAAACAAGGAAAATATTTCTGAACTAGATATTGTTTGAAGAGTTTGTTCCATGGAGGGAACTGGGTAATTTTCATTCTCCGAAGCTTGGTTAAGATTCTAGAAGTTGACGTACAGCTGAATTTCACCAGACTTCTTCTGTATTGGATAAATATTTGAAACCTGAGTGGAGTGCCTGAATTTGAAAATAGTATGTGCATCCACCAATTTCTTTAGCTTGTTTTTAATGTTGGGTTCTAACATGGGATGTACCTTTCCCAATTTCTACTAAAATTGTTTGACCCCTTCTTTCGTAGGAATAATGTGTTGAATGATCTGGGTATCATATGTCTTTAGGTCATCATATGTATAGGAAGATACATCTTGATACGTCTTGAATAAGATGATGAGGGACTACCTTTCATAAGAAGAACACCTAAAACCTAGGTTGATGAATTTAGGGTCAGTCTCAATCCTCAAGTTAATTTTGTTTTGTGAGAGTGTGGAACTTTGTGTTTTGGTATTCAGTGGGCCCAAGAAATGGCTCTGCAGATCAAATAATATT
This sequence comes from Pinus taeda, assembly GCA_000404065.3. Classification (NCBI taxonomy): domain Eukaryota; kingdom Viridiplantae; phylum Streptophyta; class Pinopsida; order Pinales; family Pinaceae; genus Pinus; species Pinus taeda. The sequence continues at coordinate 24,036 of APFE030397107.1, read as the reverse complement.
TTGATTGTAACCACACCTTTGGGCATAGGGTTTCCCTTGTGTTCATTTTATTTCTCTTGTAGGGTCCTTTCGTGTTCTTCCTATTCTATCGCTGGATCTTTAAGCACCTCATTTTTTTCCAGAAAATCTAGTATCTTTTGATCATCATTGAAAAGGCACAAATTAGTTACATTATCTTGGAAAACAGGTTTATAAATAATTTCAATTAAAAATCCATCCCTCAAAGGTGTAAACCTGGCTACGACATTAGCTAGAATATCAACAATTGTGTTAGTAAACATAAGAACAAAATTAATAGTGAAACCTTTAAAATAACATATCAAATTCCATATCTCTTATTGATAATTTTTCAGGTGTGGTGATAGACAATGCGTCATCTTTTGGACCTATCTTGTAATTATTTCATAATCACTGATCACCTTCAAACGTTCAGGCTTCAGGTCAACATTTTTCTTGATCCCGAGGATCAACGCCTCATACTCTGTAGTTTTATTAGTGCTTTCGAATTCTAACCTACAAGAAATTAAAAATTCATTTTTTTGGGGTCCACAAGGATGCAGCGTGCACCATCTCCATCGTAAGTCTTGGACCCATCATAATATAAAGTCCATATTTAATTAGTATTCATATCTACACTTAGAGTATTTACATATATATTTAAGTTTCATCAGCATCATCTCAAGGCCAAGGGAGAAGTTCCAACCATGTATCGGGTGGGATGGGCGATGACAAGGCTTGATAACACCCAATATCGGCTTCTAGAATACCCATTCTTAACTATTCCTGAGAAAACATAATAGGTTCATTTGAGCCCTCAAAGTCCATGGCAGTATGCTTCATGTAGGGTTCACTGTTAACTCTGATGTGATTGTTCTTGCCTTTGTAAGGAAGCCACAAGTGGGACCAATCTATGGCAAAATACCCTTGGAGTTTACTTGACCAGTCCCTGCTAAGAAGCAAACCATATGCTTTTAGGATGCCAACCACAATTATTTTGACGCATTGGTGTACCCTATAGTCAAATGAAAACCTAATTATCATCTTGTTTATCTAACCTACGGTGGGGACTTGAGATCTATCTAATTGGATGATCTTAGCACGTGTCTTCTCAAGTTGAATATTTAACCTTTTACAAATTGGTAAGGGCATGACATCAGTTGACACACCAGATTTGACATGGAAATTGTGAAAATTTTAGTTGAATATTTTGAAAGTTAAAAGGATAGTGGGAGTCAAACCTCTTGAATTTTCATTTGTTGTGTTAACAATAGCTTGGATATTGATTAAGGACTGAAGCTGATTGTGAGAGCTAGTATTTGTCAGAGAAGCAACTCTGTTGGTGGAATATGCGGCAGCGAAAGCTTTAAAAATTAGTTCACATTTGCTGGCTAGCTTGGAAAGCTCATAAAGTGAAATGTTGGCCCACATATTCTTTATATCTTAGATAATGTTACACCCCAAGTCGAAAGGTGCAGTTCTCTTCTGAGATATTTGTGGGAGTGAATGGGATAAGATGGACTTGGTCAAGGTTGCAAGTGTGCATGATTTCCCCTTACCACTTTGTTAAGAATCCTTCAGGCTTTGGATAGATGAACTCTTAGGAGCAAGGGTGGATGGCGGACTTGATGTTTTAGGTGGAAGGATCCTCCTCAATAATGCCTTCTTCTTCTCTTCTAGGGTAAGATCTGATACTGACCTCTTTCTCCTGAGGTTGTAGGTATTTGGATGACTTGGGGGGATTGTCCCCTAGATTAGATTCTTGAAGGGATTGGACCTCTCCTCCATGGATTAATTTGAAGATTAGAGAAACAGAAGCAACATTTTCATATGGAGGTGTGGTTTCTTCTTTTGGATCGTTACACTCTTCCTCATCCTCTCCCATGGCTTGATCTTCCAATATCTAGGTCACCACAATAGTCATGTTGTGGATCCATTGCTGAAAGGTCTTCTTGGAATGAGACGCTTGGTGAAAAGTGCAAAAACTATCCTTTCCCAACTCTTCTACATTGAAATTTGCATTAGAGCCCTCAGATGACTTCGTGGGGGGATTATTGGCCTTTCGGAAGAAAGGTTTTGTCGATTTACTGCTTGAATAGGTGTCACTGGTCTTCCTTTCGCAATTTAGAGATCTCATTCGTTAATTTCTTCAAGTATTTGGCTAACCCCTCTAAATCGAAGGAATCCTTGTCTTTATCACTAGACTTTCTAGTTGAGGATTGGGATTGCTTGCTCGATTTCTTAGAATCCTCTCAGGTGCCATGCTCAAGGGCCCCTATAGAAAACAATTTTTTCCTCACCATAAGAGCTTGTGCAAAATTTTCCACTAAGTTGTCTTTAGCTTCACGCTTGAAAAACACAATGATATGTTGTGGGAGGGCCCTAGTATAATAGTCAGTTGTAATAGAATCATCGAGAGCCACATTCGTTGGAAACTTATTCAAGACAGTAGTAAATCTCCATTTAAAATATTTTACCTTTTCATTCTTATGAAACTTCAATGTTCTCAACTTAGTCAGAAGCATCGAAGGTGTCTTGTTTTACAGAAACTTATCGAGAAATATTTTCCAGAACTCCTCCCAAGTTCAAATTCATGTCATGGGCAAGGAGCAATACCAGGTTGTAGGTTTATTTTTGAAGGTGTGAGGAAAAATCCTGCAAGCTACATCATGGCATTGCACCGTCATCATTTGCAGGGCTAGGTAAAAATTATTGATATGGTCCCCATTCATGGTTCCCTTTTCAGGGTCAAACTTCAGAAAGTGTTTCTTAGGGTGACAAGGCATATCGTGGAGGGGGCCTCGAATACCTAAAGGGGACTTATTCATGCAAGATAAAGGTTTTTGTTGGTTGCCTATTGATGATGGAGTAAATAGGATACAATTAGCACTTTCTTGGGGTTCACTTTCAATGCCTAACCACCCACCATTGGGGTGGTTGTTTTCCATTACCTCGAGGAACAATCAAATGCCCTAAGTCTTGGAATTTCCTGATATTTCTGAAATTTCCGAGGTTGATGGGGAACATGAAAATCCACTCATTATGGGGAGGATCAATATTGTAAAAATTAGTGATGTTTATGATATTCTCCTCGTTTCCCTACCCCAGGGGCACCTCAACATTTCTGCTTAATGGTTGGTTGTTGGCCCGAGTATCCTCTAGCATCGATTGATTATTTTCCTATGCCTCTTCCTGTTGTAGTTGATTTTTAGCCCCTGTGGTTGTGCTTCTTGGGACTTCTCTTTCAGATGCTAAGGGGCTTTCCAACCCTTCAATCGAGAGCCTTTCTACAACGTCTAAATAATCATCCAAAATAATCCCAATCAAATGCGATAGCGAGTTAACTAGGATGCCTTAATGAGTATGATGAGGATTTGAGGTGCACAAATTAGGCAGGGAGCTAGTGGCGGGGATTGATCTAAAATGGGGCACTAAAGGCTTCTTATCAACTTACAAGAACCTCTCCCACCCCAAAGCTTATTAATTTCCAATATCTAGCTTATGATTAACTAATTGCGGAATTAAAAGTGCTTGAAAGAGGTGTATGCTTGTGTTTGTCTCTAACTGCTTAGTTGCCTTAAGTTTGTTTGCTTTGCTGATATTTAAACACACAACAGTAAATGAAATGAACCAAATGAAAAAACACATAAGACAACAATGTAATATGGAGTTCACCCTGATATCTTGGGCTACATCTCCTTGAGCACTAATCAACTCGACTAGGCTCTTTGGGAATATGGATGAATTCCTTTACAAGCTCCATGCTCGACTCCATTGGTTTACAATTGAACCTATTGGTTTAGGATACCATCTTATCCTATGGGTTATCCTTACTCTGCAGACAGATCTAGGCTTCTCTGGACTTGACTCCTTCAGTTAGTGCTCTGAGCTTCTTGAGCTTCTGGCTTCTCTGACTCCCTCAAAATTTTGTATTGTCTCTGGAAGTCCTTCTTTTGTCTTCAACACACTCTAGACACTAGCAAAAACTTGATCATTTGATCTATTTGTTGTTCTTTAGCTTCATTACAGCTCCATGGCTCTTAGAAGTCTATTGTGAGCTCTCTGGCTCTAGCATTAGCTCTGGCTCTTGGCTCTGGCTTTGGCTCTCTAGCTATTGGCTCTGGCTCTGGCTCTTTTCTCTCAGCTCTGGCTCTGGTTTTTTGCTCTAGGTATCACGAGCTTCTCAGTTCACTCGACCTCCAAACGACCCTCTATCAATTCTACTCTCTGTGTTATTTCTCAGCTTTCGTGCACATTCTTAGCCACCTTCACCATTTGTGCTCTCTATGTATTTGTAACACATCGGTTACAACCATCCATCATGGAAAACCTGATTGTTTCACCACAAGAATCTGTTTACAATGGAAAGGAACCATTGGCATGGAAAACCCGATTATTTTGCCTTCCTTTAGCTGAAATAGCCAAATAACGAAAATACACAGGAAAACACACGCAAAACACATCATGGGCCTTTAGCCTAGACTTCAAATAATATAGAATCGCATCTATAAACCCATCGGGTCTGCCATTCTATCGCAAATCACAATCGCATAGGCATATGGCCAAAAAACCCAATACACAGGAAATACAAAGAAATCCCATAAATCCAGAATTCAAAAGTTATGAAATTGTGCTTATAATCCCCATCGGCTCCACCTTTGGTTGCCATATCACAATTGCATTGTCACATGGTCAAAACCCAAATACATGGGAAATACAAAGAAAACCCAAAATTCCAGATTTCAAATATTATGAAATCACGTCCATAATTCTTATCTGGTCCGCCTTTTATCGGAATATTGCAAGTCGCAATCACAATGTGCATTGGCCTTGGTATCGGGGGTTTTCCGATCACAGATTGCGGATCAGCCCATTGGAACATTGGCATATTGTAATACTGCTTATCAGTGGTCGCATGGTCACGGATCTTGGTCCTTCAACCTTCCTGATTAGCAATCGCCGATTCAATCACAACCATTGGTTTGTCTTTTAATTTTATAGTTCACACTGAACACAAAACAACAAACAGACTGCTTAATTTCTGCCATTGATCCTACGATCTCCAATCCAACGGTTGGCAGCATTTTGGGTGGCCCACTTGCGCGGAGATTACCCGCCCGAGAAAGAGATTTTCTCTCTCCTGTACTATGCCATGTGTCAGCCAATGCATGGAATTGAGTGGAGCTTGTCCAATACAGCTTACTGCTTGAAGCTTGCCCGAAATACCATTTACTACCTCCCTTTCAGAACTTAAAAGGTTCGCCTGTTTTATTCATAAATCCGTCGAGTCGGCTGAAATCCTTTGTGCCTCTTTTAATTCCTCTCCCTTAGTTTATTGTGATGCAATAAAGGAATGCAATGCGATGAACTCTAACGGATTTTATGTTTAAAAACACATTTTCCCTTAAGTCCCATTTATAAGAAATTGCCTCCTTTTCTAAGGATAATGGGCAATCTTCTTTTTGCGATAACTTCTTCATCCGAAGGCCATTTTAGCCCATTCAAATTGTAGTAGATTTAGATTGAAGAGATATATGCAATGGGACTACTTCCAAGACTATCCCTTCACTTTCATTTACCTCTTTGAGGAACATTTTTAGACTTAGAAGTCTATTCTAGATCCATTTTGGATCACACCTTCCCATTAAAAATCTTTTGGTCTCCAAAAGTCTAACATACTGATCTGAATAGTAAATGAGAGTACATCACCCTCTTCTTTTAGCCTTCATACACTTTCCTGCATGTCTAGTGCCTCTGAACCAAAGCCTTTGTCCACTTTCCTTCCTGGATGTGCTGGTCCTCTTGGGAAGAATTGTTTTCCTCCTTGATTTCATGCAGAACTCCCACTGAGAAGGTTACGGAAGGTAGTTTGAACTTCTCTTCCTTAATCATTGATCCAAGCTGGCTCAAACCAATGTGAAGTTACATCTGCTTCACAAAATTTTCATTTGTACCTGTTTTACATGCTGTCAACAACAACTATTAACAACAATCAGATTACAGATAACAATTGGATGGCCTAAACTCTTGCTTCAACAAAGGAAACATATTTCACATTTTGTGAACACCTCAATGTCTTTACATCTGCATACAAATGATTGACTAGATAACAAGCCAATAAAACATGCCTTTAAAAAAATTGACCCTTCAAGTCAAGCATGTAGAAAAGATCCCAAGGATTCTTTTCAAAAGATGAAACACTTCATCATTATCTCCATCTTGGAGACCAAATCAACTTTTCCCTTACATGCATGTTTAAAAAAAAAAGCAATCAACCCTATAAGTTAATTACACATACATGTTCAAATACAAGGAAATCATTGTTGGGTTGTGTTATATGCTTTCCATGACTAGTCACGTAGTTAAATGGGGGGTTAGAGGGGGGCGGAACCCCTCCCCCCACTTCGTTGCACCAATTGTGTAGTGGGGGGAGCGTCACAGGCGGTTTGACGAGTACCTGTAACCCCACTCTATGGGGTGTGGGGCAGCGCCTTGGAAAATTTTCGTTTTGCACCCTTTGTTAGGTTAGGCAGACCCACCTATGGTTTTGTGCATGATTTTCGCACATGTTTTTTGGACGAGATGGTTTTTGGTCCATGGTTTTGGATGGGATGGCTTTTGGTCCACGGTATTGGATGCTTCAGCATGTATAGATACGTATTGTAACATTGAAAGGAATATAATGAAAAATTAAGCTGGTCGTCCCAGTTTTGGGATCCAAGGGAAAATCTATATGTATATGTGTTTTATGTGTTATTCTCTTGCATTGTTTATTTTATGTGTTTTAGAATTCATATACAGGTAATTTCTGTAAAGGGTTAAAACCTACATTTTGTATCAGAGCAGTTTTGGCTTCAAGGGGAGGCCTTTGTTGTTGAGGGGTTTCGCTCGGGCCTGTGGTAGGCCCTGTTCAGTGGGAGATCTGCAAGATCGATTCTATTGGTGAAAGAAGATGGCGAGCAGTGGAAAGATAGAGATTGAGAAACTTAATGGTAAAAGTTTTGAGTTGTGGAAACTCAAGATGGAGGATCTGTTGGTGGATAAAGATCAGTGGATCGCGGTAGATCTGGGTACTAAACCAACGAGAGTGTCTAATGAAGAATGGAAGAAGTTGGATCAAAAGGCAAAGAGCACAATATGATTGTGTGTCTCAGATTCAGTGTTGCTGAATATATCAGGTGAAGCTATGGCAAAGGCTTTGTGGGACAAGTTAGGGACTTTTTACCAATCCAAGTCTTTGGTGAATAAACGGCTCCCGTGGAAAAAGTTGTATAACCTAAGGATGAAAGATGGAGACTTGGTGATAGAACATCTGAATGCATTTAATATTGTGGTAAGTCAGTTAGATATATTGATATTAAAATTTCAGATGAAGATAAGTGCATCAGTTTGTTGTGTTCTCTACCAGATTTGTGGGATAGTCTGGTTATTGCAATAGGTAGCAATGCAACTGCCTTGTAGTTTGATGAAATAGTCTTATCCTTGCTAATAGACGAGATGAGACAAAAAAATATGGAGAGTCAGAATGGTGATGCCTTGTCTGTACAAGGACGGTCCTAGAACAGAAACAAAAATAGGTCATCAAGTGGGGGATCTAAATCTAGAGGGAGATCTAAATCTCTAGGAAAACCTGTAAAAGTGGTGTGCTGGAAATGGGGAAAGGAAGGGCACTATGAAAGGGATTGTAAATCTAAATCTCTTGATAAAGGAAAGGGATCCGATGATGCTCCTTCTGTAGAGGCAAAAACCAACTCAGATGAACATGGGGATGTGTACTTGGCTTCTTCAAGTACACATGTATATCATGAGGCATGGTGATTGACTCAAGTGCATCCTTTCACTTCACTCCCCATAGAGAGTGGTTTTGCGAGTATGAGAAATACAATGGTGGTGATGTCTTCTTAGGGGATGATAGTAAGGCTAGAATCGTTGGTCGTGGAAAAGTAAAGTTAAAGTTACAAGGTGGAAGGGTTAGAACACTTCCGGGTGTTCTGCATATTCTTGCATTGGCCAGAAATCGAATTTCTGTAAGCAAGTTGGATGATGCATGTGTAAAAACAGTGTTTGAGATGGATACCTGCAAGATGGTTCAGGGAGCACTGGTATTGTTGCGGGGAGTTCGGATTGGAACTCTGTACAAGCTACAAGGTGGCACTGTTATTGATGGGTGCAACAGTTTTGTGGTTCCTGGAAGTGGAGCATAAAAGCTAGTCGTCTCTGGAGAAAAGACCATGTTGTGGCATCAAAGGCTTGGACATATTGGAGAGAAAAACTTTCGAATACTTCATGGTAAAGGTATGGTAGAAGGTATGAGTAATAGCTCTCTGGATTTTGATTTCTGTGGAAATTATGTATATGGGAAGTAGAATTGGGTGAGTTTCCCCTCTGGTAAGAAGAGGGCAAAATAGATATTAGAGCTTGTGCATAGTGATGTATTTGGACCTGTGAAGGTTCCATCACTGGGTAAGTCTGTGTACTATGTATAATTTCTAGATGATTTCTAAAGGAATACATGGATATATTTCCTTAAGAAGAAATATGAAGTCTTTGATAGGTTTAAAGAATTTAAGGCTCTTGTGGAAAATCAGGCAAAGAAGAAGATAAAGGTGTTGAGGATAGATAATGGTGGAGAGTTTTGCAGCAAGGAATTTGAAGAATTCTGTAAGAAGTGTGGCATATCACAGTAGAAGACTACTCCATAGACACCTCAGCAAAATGGAGTTGCAGAAAGAATGAACAAGACATTGATGGAAAGAGCAATAAGCATGCTCAGTGGTGCCGAGTTAGGACAGGAATTCTGGGTAGAGACGGTGGATACTGCATGTCACCTGGTCAACATGTCACCTTCATCAGTGTTGGAAGATAACACTCCACAAGAGCTATGCACTGGCAAGAAACCCTCTCTTTCACATCCAAGGGTATTTCGATGTGATTCATATGTACATGTTCCAAAGGAGAAACGAACCAAGTTGATGAGTAAATCTGAAAAGTGCATCTTTATTGGGTATAAGGATGTTTGAAAGGGTTATAAGCTTTGGAACCTAGTAACAAGGAAGGTTGTGTACAACCAAGATGTGGTGTTCAGAGAGGTCAAAGATGTTATTCAACATGAATTTCAACCAAAGGAACCTGAGAAGATAGAGTTTGAGCTAAAGGAGGAAGAATTAGACTCTACAGCAGAGGAGGAATCAGAAGATGAACAACCACAAACTTCGGCTGTGAGAAGATTAGTTCGAGAAAGAAGGCAGCCATAAAGGTATAGTCCATCTGCTTTCTGTTCAAATTTTTATTTGTCTATTACTGATGATGATCCCAGAACTGTGAAGGAAGCAGTGGATTCAGAGGATGGAAAACTCTGGGAAGAGGCCACAGTCGATGAAATGGCATCTTTGCATAAAAATGAGGCTTGGGATCTGGTGGAGTTGTTGGCTACAAGGAAACCTATGGGCAGCAAATGGGTGTTCAAAAAGAAGACAAATGCAGAAAGAAAAGTGAAGAAATAAAAAGCTCGGTTGGTAGCAAAAGGTTATTCCCAGGTGTTGGGAATTGATTTTGATGATATTTTTTCTCCTGTTGCCAAGGTAACTTCTATTAGATTACTTTTATTTGTTGATGTTGCTTTTGATTTTGAGGTAGAATAGATGGATGTGAAGACATCATTTCTTCATGGGGATCTGGAATAGGAGATCTACATGAAGCAACTTGAAGGCTTTGTGGTGAAGGGTAAGAAAGAACTGGTATGCAAGTTAAAGAAGTCTCTGTATGGGTTAAAACAATCACCAAGGATGTGGTATAAAAAATTTGATACATTTATACGGGGACATGGCTTCACCAGAAGCAAAGGAGATCACTGTGTGTATTTTAAATTAATTGGTGACCGTGTTATTTATTTGGTCTTGTATGTGGATGATATGTTGTTGGTTGGAAATGACAAAGAAATTATCCAGGATTTGAAGACACAATTGTCCTCCAAATTCGACAGGAAAGATCTTGGTGCTGCAAACTATATTTTTGGCATGGAAATTAAAATATATCAGGCAAAGAGAAAGCTCTGGTTAAACCAGAGGAAGTATATCAAGACAATAATGCAGAGGTTTAATATGTAGGATAGTAAACCAGTGAAGGTTCCTATTCTTGTAAGTGTGAGGTTATTTGTTGAACAATGTCACAAGACACAAGAAAAGGAAGAGGACATGTCCCATGTTCCATATGCAAGTGTAGTCGGTAGCCTAATGTATGCAATGGTTTGTACTAGACTAGACATTGCACATGCAGTAGGAGTATTGACTAGGTTTACATCAAAACCAGGGAAGGAGCACTAGAAAACAATGAAGCGGGTTTTCAGGTATTTGCGTGGCACTAGTGATTATGGTTTCTGCTACCAATGAAGACCAAGATTGGATAGAGTGTTGGATATTCATGTCTTTGTTGATGCAGAATGGGCTGGAGATCTGGATCAGAGAAGATCTATAAGTGGGTATGTGTTTAACCTATCTGGAGGTGTAGTAAGCTGGATGAGTAAGAAATAGTTTGTAGTGGCACTATCAACTACAGAGGCAGAATACATGGCAGCCACTCATGCAAGAAAGGAAGTAGTTTGGTTGCAGATATTGTGTTCAAGTATGGGGTTAGTACAGGAAGTTATAAGGATAGACTGTGACAGCCAAAGTGTAATTTTCTTGGCAAAGAACCTCGCATATCATTCAAAGACAAAGCGCATTGATGTTCAGTATCACTTTGTGAGGGATATGATAGAAGACAAAAAGGTGTTGTTGGTAAAGGTGGACACTTTGAAGAATACTGCAGATGCATTGACAAAAACGGTGAGCTTTGAAAAGTTCTCTTGGTGTAGAGAAACAATGGGTGTTTCAGGGTTGGATAAAGGACTAAGATCTCTTGTGGGCCCCTGTGGAAAGAAAATAACAAGTGGGAGAATGTTGGGTTGTGTTATATTCTTTTCATGACTAGCCCACATAGTTAACCAAGGGGTTGGAGGGGGGGAAGAACCCCCCCTTCGTTGCGCTGATTGGCGGGGGTGGTCACAGGGGGTTTGAGGGGTACCCATAACCCCACTCTATGGGGTCTGGGGCAGCGCCCTAGAAAATTTTGGTTTTGGACCTTATGTTAGGTGGGGTGGACCCACCTATGGTTTTGTGCATGATTTTCACACATGTTTTTTAGATGCGATGTTTTTTGGTCCATGGTTTTGGACACGATGGTTTTCGGTCCATGTTATTGAATGCTTCAACATGTATAAATATGTAATGTAACATTGAAAGGAATATAATGAAAAATCAAGCTAGTAGTCCAGGTTTTGGGATCCAAGGGAAAATCTCTGTGTATATGTGTTTTATGTGTTATGCTCTCGCATTTCATATTTTGTGTTTTAGAATTCATATGCAAGTAATTTATGTACGGGGTTAAAACCTACAATCATCAACATCCCTATTCATGCATATCAAGCTTATGCATGCATTTCATCCTTCAACTTTCGCTTAAGCACACTCTACTTTCGAAGATGAAATGAACATAATGTTGCAGCAACAAAGTGAGTCTCCTACTCAACTTTTTCCATTCACCTTCTTAGTAAAACCCTAGAACTTGCATTCCATTAACAAAGAAATGAAAATATATGAATCAAATAAAAATACATGCAATTTTTAATTCGATAAGAACTCTAAGAATTTCTTACCAATCCATTTCAAAGGTGCTACCTTTGTCTACAGATTAGCATCAACATGTGAATCATCTTGAAACACATCATTCATGGAATCTTCCTTTCCATTTATGCCATTCTCTCTTTCCACCTTCTTCAACTTTTGTGGAAGCATTGTTGGATTCAAAGTCCAACACTTTTCAGCAATGTGTCGTTGCTTATGGCAGTAGGTGCAACACATGTGCATCCTCTTGACAACATGATTTGTCTTGTCCAATGGACCTTTGGCTTCTTGCTTCCTTTCCTTCAAAAGTTTCTTGTATGTGGCCATTCTCTTGCAACATCTAGAAACATTATGGCTATCCAAACCAAAAAAGGAACATGCAATTCTTTTCCCATGCTTATATGGAAATTTACCATGTTAAAAATACTCAAAAGGAATATGATTCGAACCAGATTTATACCTTTCTCTTTCACTTTTATTGCCTTCATGAGGAGGTGAATTGAATAAAGAAATAGCTCATTTTGGAACATCATCAATCTCTTCAAGGCTTTCAGAGTTTCCACAACTCTCTAGTTCAAGTGCAAGCTTATGAACACCTGCATCTTGCAAATGATGTTTCAAGCTATTGCATTCTCCATGAATACAATCTTCACACTCTTGAGGTAGAAGACCTGCAACGAAACTCCTTCTTGGAACTATTTCAATGGCCTTCATGGTAGCTTTGGAACTTTCTCCATAAGACTATCCATAGCCAAGACCCAAATACTTAGGCCTTTCCTCAACTATTATTGGCTCAACAATACCCTATGCATGATTTCCCAAGCCTTTTCATTCATAGCCCATCTTGGAAATTAACTTGGAACCTATGCCTCTCGTATGTTTTTCAAAAGAACCAACATAATCAATTTTAGAGGAATTCGAAGACAAAAATGAATTGTTTACCTCTTCCTCAAGCTGATACTTGACTAAGGCTTCTTTGGCAACAAAGAGTTGTGCCTCCAACTCATGCATCCTTTTCAGGTTCATATTTGCAATATGAAGTTGCCTCTCCATTTCCTACAATTTGTCATAAAGCAACTTCCTCGCTTCCTTCATGGAATTCAACTACTCTCTAAGTATGATTCTCTTCCCTCCATCCTCATACATTTCTCTCACCTTGTCCATCATGATGACCAAGTCTTGCTTCATGTCTTCGTCAAAGGATCTTGTGAAGAAAGAAGATTTTGAGGACTCACTTGTAGAAGTTGTCACTATGCCAAAGAAAAAAAGAACGTCAAACAAGATTAACAAAGAGCTTTACTCAAGAAACCTTATGCAAAAACCTCTTGTGCTTCAAGGATTTCCTTGAGGTCCTTTGGGATAAGAAGAATGTCTTCAACCCCTCTTCCTTTCTGTCCTCTCCTGGACTGAGCAATCAATAACTTTCCCTTCACCTCTACAAACTCAAACAATAGTCTGTCTGCAAACAAGCATACAATCAACCTCTAACTATTTAAACACCTTTCAAACAAGCAATCTTTGCTCTGTCAATCAAGAATTCTGATCTTGTCACACGGAATGAGTCAATTTTGCAGACAAGCTCGACCTTCCTAGTATCTAAAGATATCTAGTGACAAGCAAGCCAATCAAAAACTATCTTTCTCTAAATATGAAATTAAAAAAAAAGGGAAAAAAAGTGTTTTAGGCCTACCTTGGGTCCAATGCAAGTTTGTGGAAGCCTCGCTCCTTTGATCCAAATGAGCTCCCTTGTAGCAAGTCTGCAAACACAAACAAGCAAACAAATTAAATAGCACCTCAAAAGACAATGTCATAAAGCATATCCATCATAATGATCAAGGAATTTATGAAACAAACCACATAAGATAATTTGTTGAGAAAAATGAATCTGATTGTATTAATTCAAATCAAAGAAGAACTTTACAACCTGTGCCTTGATGTTGTACAAGCTCCTCCCAGGGTCCAACAAGAAATCTCCTCTACTTTGACAAGTTTCACTCACTTCCCAATGAAGCCAAAAGGTATGTGATCTCTCCTCTCAAGCTTAACTAGGAAGTCTCAATTCCATCAGCATTTACCCTTAAAAATTTTCAGCTTCTAACCTCCCTAGCAACCAGCCCAATGCCTTAATTTATAGTGCAATGGAGGGAAGTTACTAGGTCCTCCTTCAAAGGGATAAAGCCTCCTTCAAAGGGATAGCTCCTCTTATCAAGGGATTAGTTCCTTCTCTTTTGGGATGCATGAACCATCTTGGAGCGAACAATCCACATCAAAATTCCTTCTAGAATCATCTAGAATTAACCCAAAGTGAGTTTTTTAGAATAAACTTGTGCCTTTTTTACTTTCACAAGGGGTCCACAACCCACCCATTTACAGAAAGAGTGGGCAGATCCATAAGTAACATCATCAAAGGGTGTGGGACCACAAGTAATAGTGAGAGAAAGTGCGGAACCAGAGCTTTATTGATTTTTTAATGTCTTTCTCTCATTTTCAAAGCTTGACAAGAAGAGCTGGGGTCTGAGACTTGCTTAGGAGGATAGTATAAGTGATGATAGACCCATACTGACTGCAAATAGTCATGGTGACGATATTTTTGTGTAACAGATTTCCCCCTAAAGTGTGAAGTCTGTAGTAGATGAGGATTTTGTTTATCATTTAGGAAGAGTGAAGTACTTTATCATTTCGAGGATCATCTTGTGGAGAGCCCGGCTGGAACCTGTAAAAACATTGAATGCAAAATATATATATATGAGATCATATCATCGTTGAGGTAGGCATTCCCATACTCAGATCAAAACTGACTAGAAAACTAACTACTACTCTGATATAGGAATGATCTTGTAATACATCACAAGTATAGACATATGTAGACACAGTATGGATGCAACCATCTGTTTATGAATAGTCCACAATATAATGAATGCAAAATTCCTCACAGCCTGGATGGTGGAAACTAGATCTAGGGTCTTCATTTCTACTCCCCGAAATAGTACGATTCTATCCATGCGAATGAATGTGTCGAAGTCAAACATGGTAGAAAGCACTTGATTACCAGTCAGTGATGTAAACTCTTAACAAGTGTGAGAGAAACCACCAATAATGTCAATGGCTCTCAAAGTACTTAGTACAATCCATGAGATGTGAATAGATGTGTTGATGTCGAACATGTCACGGAATCCTTTGATCGAAGGTTAATGATGCAGCCTATCGTCGAAGGTGAGAAGCCTACCATTGAGGCATGCAAATCCCAAGGTACTGACGATTTCTAGATCATATTTCTAGATAAAAAGCTCAAGTCGATAGAAAGCGATCCGTCATAGGCAAGCCCATAACATGAAATCATAGATCAAGTTTGAAGAAATTTAGTTGTAAGGACTGACTCAGGGATGATCAAGATGGATGACAGATATTTTTCAGATGAATGGCTTATTTGCACTGACCTCTTGAACACATAACGACACAACAGATGGTTTGGTGAAAATTGACCCAAAGTTAATACCTAGAAACCGACTGAAGACTTTCAATGTGGTTTGATCAACTGTTAGGCAAAGCATTTCCCAACCCAAGTGAATAAAGTGTTGTGTTCAAGAGTGGTTACAAAGTATGACAAACAGACTCATTTTTCTCTCTTTTCCCCCACCATTTCTGGCAAGTACCTCTTTATTTTTTACAAGCTTTAGGAGGATAACATTTGCTTGATGATAAGCTCATCCTTCAGATGAGTCCAACTTAGCTTAAATTCAAACCCTAAGAAGGAGTGGTCCGTTCCTGTTTGTAATGGAACAGGTCCTTTACTGTTAAATTTTAACGAGTCCAGTATAGGAGAAACTTGGCGTTTTTCCATTTTAGAGATTCTGAAAAAGAACTTAAGAAGACTCCAGGGTTGACCTTTTTCGTAAATTTGTGTCTCCCAAGCCTAAAAAAGTATAAAATAATACTTGAGAGAATCGCTTGATCTTTACGACCAAGGAGTACTTTCCGTAATTAGTGCCTCTGATCCAAAAAAGTAAAAAAGTGATCAATGACACGTCGTTTTATGACCAATATCGAATTTGAAATGACAAAAATCCGACAATCTTTTCATGTTTTTATGATCAGAAAAGGGTTGTAAGAAGACCGTCTTTTTAGTTCCATTTTAAAAAGTTTAAAAAGAAAAACTCGGCAATCTTTTCATATTTTAGGAGTCAGAAAAGAGCTTAAAGGTGACTCTAATGTTTTTTTCATCGAAAATGACCGATTTCACCTGAAAAATCCGTTATCTTGAACAAAAACTCAAACATTACTCATATCTATTTAAAATGGATAAAAATGCTACAAAAGTTACTTTTCTGAAGTGAAACATAAACAAATTTACAATTTATTTATTCAAAAAACTTATAAAAAGGGCTCTCGTCAATTCATTTTTACCGTTTGAGATTTGGGTGAGAAAGAAGGGCTTTCTGTCAGAAACTTCCTGTGAAGTTTGCGGAAAATCCATCCGTCAGAATCGAGTGCCGTCTCCTCCAGGTAATCCACATCATACTACTCTTCAATTTCATCTGTTTAATTTTTTCTTTTATGGTTTCATTTCATTTTTTAGGGAGTTTTAAGGTCAAAAACCTGCGCGTGGGGGCCCGTAGGTGTAACACAGAGGACCTGTGTACCCCAACTTTTTTGCAGTGGGGGAAAAAGTTAGGGGTCCACACCTGCCGTGAAGGCAAGGTGCGGGCCGACGCACTATGTCTAACAGGGAGAGTGCGTACCCCGCGCAAAGGTTTTTAAAACCTACCAAACTCAAATTTCACCCAAAAATTTCAATTTTATATATTCTAATTCGCCTTTTTACTGAATGTAGGGTAAACATCATGCTTGATTGGCGAGAACGGGAGCATGAGGATGTAGATCTCACCGCGATAAATCATCAACCTTTGACTAATGCATTGAAGGCATGCGGCTCATACAAATTCTGGGCCATACCTGGCATGAGGGCCCAAGTGGACTTTCTGCAGTGGCTGGTAGATAGATGGAGCATACAATACCAGTGCTTCTTCATTGGTAGTCACCAGCTCGAAATAGAGCCAGCAGACATATAATTTTTTACTAGTTTGCTTAAGAGAGGTGAACATTTGACTCTATTCAAGGCTAGGGCAGGTGGCCAGTCTGTCGATAGCCTCCGGCTAGAGTACTGCAATGCCCAGACTAGAGACAAAGGGATAGATATCAAAACCATATCCCATCCTAAACTCAGGGTGATTGCGTTTACAGTTACCAGACTCTACGGGAGCGCAACACTACATGTAGCCACTAGATCCCAGATGCGGATGGCAGTTGACTGCTTTCAAGGCACCATTTTCAACTGGTGCAATGCTGTGTTGGCTAATGTAAAAGGCCAACTGACTAGGGCCAAGAACGGACAACTGAAGACCTTTGGATATGGTGCTTTAGTTGTGAGCTTTGGTTTGGAGAGGGTCCCAATGTTGGTCCTACAGGACCTCACTGTTGGAGCTGGACTTCCTCGAGAGCCCAAACTGATGTGATGGGTTGCAGTTATGGCCCGTCATCCTAATGAGGGGATAGAGATCGTTCGATTCAAAACTGAGTATTTCCAAAGGTTGGAAAACCAGGTTTTGGCTATTCAAGACTTTCCTTATGCTGGAGTAGATTTTTGCAGTGACCCAGAGATGGCTCTTCCACCAGGAGAGCAATGGGATGACTCAGGTAAAATCATTTTCAACATTTTCCTAATTTAATTTTTTTTATTTTTATCTCGTCCCAAAATTGATAGTAAAAGTTCCAAGTGCAGATGTAGGCCCACGGCGACCAGCCGCTCTCTCGCCTTACGAGAGGAAATAACCAGCTACAGCGGCACCAACCCCACAGGATGAATCAGCAGAGACCTTGGCCGAATTGGAGAGCCATCTAGAGCACTTGACAGGAGACATTCCGGAGACCAACATAGATGACATTCCTCGTCGACTTCAGCGCTATGCGATTGAGGTCCCAGGACCTTTTAGGAGGTTCCTTTGTAAGGTGGCCCGTGCAGTGGTTTCTTATCAAGATCATCACCAGTGATGGGATGATCGCCTATTGTAGACACATATGACATTTTTACTTTTTGTACTTATCATTTTTGCTAATCATAAGGTGTTTTTCAACCTATGATCGAGGACGATGTATTTTGACACACTTCTATATTATACTATATCACTATTACCAGCTTATCTTGTTGAACATGTTATGGAATGTTTTTAAATTTACTTGTATGACTATTGTAAATGTCTACTTAACATTCAAGAAGCAATTGCATCTGCTAATGTATTTAAAGATCTTGGAATATGCTGATATTCAATATAGTCAAATTCACGTTCCAAGAGACACACTCTCAAAAATAATCTCAATAATATTGAATTTCTAATGGCATATACTCTATTAAGTTGTAATACAATGAGTTCAGAATCTAACCTCACTATCAAACTTCGAATCCCAAATGAAATAGATTCAGATAATAACTCAATCATTGCACTATACTCTGCAATGTTGTTCGTTGTTTGACCGAGGCTTACCCCATGCATAGATACCAACTTGTCAAAGGGTGAATAAATAACCCACACTGTGGAAGAAATATTCCATGTATTACGACAAGCACCATCAGTGAAACCAATGTATGTTTGGAGAGGCATCGACATCTGCGATATCAAGAGTAAAACCAAGATAAGCAGGAATAATGACGAAAAACACTCTCTAAGCTAAGCACACTTTTTAATCTAAAACACACCAGCTAGAAAGAAAACTAACCTAACTAAAAATCTCCACGCCCATTCTTAAGCATAATACCTCTTCAGGTAAAAACCATTTCTGGGTTTACCTAAAGAGACCCCGTCAAAGTCTACCAATTCATAGGCCCCATTTGCTAGCTTTCGCTTGACAACATAGCGACCATGCCACATAGGCACGAATTTTCCAGCACCTAATTTATCATTTGCCTGATCGTATAATAAGACTAGGTCACCTTCCGAAAAATTTCGAGGGGTCACTTTTCGATCATACTGAGCTTTAATACTTTTTGCATGAGTTTCGATCACTAATGCAGCATCATGTAGATTCTCATCTAGTTGAGCCAAGTATAACAAACGTCTTTCCTCTTCAGAAGTGGTTGGAAGTAACTCGATGGCCATTTGCAATGACGGGATTTTGAACTCAATGGGTAACACAGCTTCCAGACCATAAACTAGTTGGAAAGGAGTGAAGCCTGTTGACGTTTTTACTGAGGTTCGATACACACAAAGTGTTGAAAATAGCATGTTATGCCAATTCGACCGATGAATCCCAATGATTCGTCAGATCATGATGACTAGAACTTTGTTGATGGCTTCAACCAGACCATTAGCTTGTGGGTAATAAGGAGTTGAACTATTGTGACGCAAGTCGAGCTGGCCTATAAGTTCAGTCATCATAACATTTCGAAAATGACACCCATGATTAGTGAGAATCGCTTGCGGAACACCAAACCTAGCAATTATATGATTGAACACGAAAATCGCAGCTGTTTTGCCATCTGCCTCAAATGTAGGCATCGCCTCGGCCCACTTGGTAAAATAATCTACCGCAAGGATGATATACGCATACCCCCCGGCCGAGTGAGGGTTACATGTAATAAAATCGATACCCCATTTGGAAAAAGGACCAACGACAATTATAGGGTGAAGAGGAGCAGGTGGAGCGCGCATCTTTCAATAAAAAATTTGGCAATTGTGGCATTTTCGAACCGCGATAATACAATCTTTAAACATAGACGGCCAGAAGTATCCAGCACGCAGTATCTTTTGGGCTGTGGCATACCCAGACATATGACCGCCACACGCTCTAGAGTGACAGTCATTTAGGACCCTTTCAGCTTCCTCATGAGTCAAACAACGTCAACAAACAGAGTCTTCCCCACAACGATAAAGAGTATCTCCAATAATTTTGAATTGTTGGGATTGGAATCGTATTTTTCGACGTTCCAACTGTGAAATATCTGGCCGAAAGGATTGGGTTTGGAGATAAATGATGATATCCCCGTACCACGGATCTAAACTGCTGATTAGAAACAAGGATCCGTCCACAATGGGCTACTCCACCACAGTTTCCGTGTCAACACGCGAGAAGTCACACATTAACTCCGCAAAAACTAAAGATTTCTTTGACTTAGACTTTTCAAATTCTAAGTCGAACTCCTGTAGGATCACAATCCATTTGGAGTACTTGCCCCCCAGCAATTGCTTGGTCAAAATATAGATCATAGGGTTGCAATCAGAAATGACTGTAGTCTTACATAGTAAAATGTAATGACGAAAACATTGGATAGCCTGAACGACTGCCAATGCCAATTTCTCCACATGTGAGTATTTTAGCTCAGTTGGATTTAAAGTTCAACTAAGGTAATATATCACATGTTCAGTACCGAATTTATCTTCCTGAACTAACACCATTCCGATGGTGGAATGGGAGGCAGTGAGATACAAGAAGTAGTCCTGGTTGTAGTTGGGAGGATGCAACAACAGTGCATGGGTTAACGCGTGTTTTAGTGCATCAAAATATTTCTCAGCTATCTCGTCCCAAAAGAATGTAGTATTCTGTTTCAACAACCGGGTAAAACCCTTTGTGATCTTGGCGTAGTTAGGGATGAATCGACGTAAAAAGTTTGCTTTCCCTTGCAAACTTTGGAGTTGGTGAAGACTCGAAGGAGGAGGCAATTTGATAATGGCTTCAACCTTCGAGGGATCGACGCGAATGTCGGCTTTCGTAACAAAAAACCCCAATAACCGACCCGTTTCAATACATAAGACACACTTGTGGGGATTCAACCTAATCCGATAATGCCTACACCTCATAAAGGTTGCTCTTAAATGGACGAGATGATCAACTCGATGTAATGAATGAGTAGGCAAGTCATCGAGATAGGGTTGCACAATGTGCTTGATATCATGAAAAGCATAAGACATGGCCTGTTGAAAAGTTGCCCCGATGTTCTTGAGCCTAAAAGGTAATTTGCAATAAGCAAATGTCCCCCACGGACAAATGAAGGTCGTTTTTGGTTGATTAGCAGGTAGAATATTGATTTGATTGTATCCAGAAAAACCATCCATGAAGGAGAAAATTTCACTGCCGGCACAATCATCGATGATTTGATCGATATAGGGAGTTGGGTAATTGTCCTTTGGACAGGCTCGATTAATGTCCCTATAATCAATACATATTCTTATTGTCCCTTTCTTTTTGTTAGCAGGAACAATATTCGATACCCAATCCGTTAACGGGATCGGATAAATGAAACCTGCTTTGAGTAATTTTTCAACTTCTGCTTTAATTGCTGCAGCTTTCTTGGGTGGATCTGACGCAAACGTTGTCGAACGGGTTTAGCATCCAGGTAGGTTTTGATTTCATGAATAACAATTGCGGGGTCAATTCCTGGCATTTCCTCATATGACCAGGCAAACACGTCGCGAAATTCTTGAAATAGGGCCTTATATGTTTGAATCTCATCTTCCATACAAGAGGCACCTATATGAACGTTTTCAACAATTCCAGGCTTAACCGAAATGTCAAGGGAAATACTTCGAGAAATATTTCCCAAGTTTAACTCAGAATCAAGATGTTTCATTGGATTCTGAGCTTCCTTGAGATATTTAGTCGTAAAAATTGATGAAAAATCATTTTCGAAACGATCTCCCTCGGGTAAAAACGAAGATCTGTGATGAAGATCTTCCCATGGTAACTCATCGACGCATAGGATTTCACGAATTTGCTCATCAGTTTGAACAAGTTCAGAAAACGTTATTGAATCCTAGTTTGATGTCGAAAGTGATTCCTCATGGACCAGATTCATTAAGTCAATTTGGGTTGATGTTGTGTCGGAGAATGACTGCACGGCCTGATACGCAAGTTCATACGGACTCAAAGGCATGAGATCACCAAACGAGTCTATCTCAGATTAAGAAGGTATGATCCAAGGATCATTATAAACAATGGTGTCTGATGAAATCATATGAATGGTTGCAGTAGAAGACGATGTGTTGATAGAAGGAAAAGGAAAAGTTCCCAGTAAACCGACATCTTTAACTAGTCCTACTCCAACATCCTTATATGGGATAATCGTTTTACCAACATGCTGAATGCTTTCAGCAGAGGCTGGGTCGGATGAAAAGTAAGACATCTGGTATAAGGTTATGATCTTTCCATTATGAGGAAACTTTATAAGTCGAAAGACCGATGAAACGACAGTTGTCATAGCGTAAGACCAACTACGACCCAAGAGAAGGTTGTAATCTAGAGGGGCATCAACCACCTCCACATCTAGATTAACGGTTTTACCTTCAACCCCTATAGGTAAATCATGTAGAATGCCAAAAGGATGAAACCCACGGCCATCAAAGGCCTTTAGAATCGTCGAGGATTGATTTATTCAAGGAGAACCAAGCGATCTCCAACACTGTATCGACATAATACACGTTGAAGCACCCTCATCAATCACAGTCCTATGAACATGTATGTTTTTTACTATCACTGGAATCTGGACAGCCATTTGGTGAGGTAGGCATGGTGCACTATTTTCTAGATCGAAAATTATAAGGTTCGAGTCCTGAACGTCAACAGCTCCTATAACCGACAAAAGTAATTTTCGTTGTGTTGGACATGATTGCAACACTTCTAAAGCCGACATTGTTGAAGGTGAAACAGCTAAATCTTCAACAATGTTATAGTTCTGAGCCACTCTCGCATGTGGATTAAAAGCTGACTTTCGAAGTATACGCTTGGCGGGCGGTTTGATTACTAAGTCTGGATTAGGTTTCTCGATCTGTAGTGGATCGGAACCGAGAGCTGAGGTTGATGGATTAGAATGAGAATATTATGCTTCTTTACCATCAACAAGACTTTTACTTCCATAATCTTGCGATCGAGTCGCAATCCTAACATGGGACATCATCACTATGGGTTCTTCGTTGGCACTTGAGGAAGAACCTATCATCTTACTGTCTTGATTTGGAAAAGGATCCTTCAAAACAGCAGGAGTTTGGGAACCTTTGACAATTTTCGCAACCTCTGCACGATGAGGGCAGTCTCTCGTAAAATATTCTTCATCACAAATGAGACAAGGATAACGAAGTTTGCATTTTTCATCAGTTGATTCTGCTTTTTCTGGTTTCTCTTTCGAATTCTTATCTGCTTTATTCTTCTTCTTCCCTTTCTTCTTACCACCGGTTTTTGATTTAGCTGTAGATGACTCTACAACATGAATATCGGCGGAAAGTTCCGTGGAAGAATCTCCTGTCGGGGAATCTGGCAAGGTTATGATAGGAGAAGAATTCTTGGAAGACTTCTTCTTACTTTTGGTATTAACCGTACCAATCATACCATCAGCAGCATGAGACCCTGAAGGAGCTGCGGCGATTTGATTTTGTTTGGGTAGATCAAGGATCTTCTCGTGTCACGTACCCTACTGAGTATAAACTAAGTCAAGGTATTGTGCTTGAACAATTACTTGCTCTTCAGTAACGACTCCGGCCTTAGCTACATCCTCAGTGATCTTGGGCAGTAAAGATTTTACAAACCATTCAGCTAAGATCTGATCCGGGATAAAAACTTTCACTAAACGTCGTCGATGTCTCCATTCATGAATATGATCTGAAATGTAAGTGGACGTTGACTTCTTTAACAAAGTTAATAATTCCGTGCCATTGTCATATCTGACCGACAACTGAAAATGAGTTAAAAACGAAGTAGCTAACTGACTAAAGCTATAAAAAGTGGCTCACGGTAACTCGATGTACCACTTGGCCGCAAGACCAATTAGAGTGTGCTGGAAAAGTCGTAAACGAATTGAATCATCTGAAATGGAATTAGATGCACACCAGAGGTGATAAGTCATCACATGGTTCGACGGGTCCTCTCCTGACTTACCTTCAAACTTAGGAATATCACTAGGCAACTTATTCGCCATTGGCGGCCAAAACGGAAGATAGTTAATTGGATCGTTCGTAAGGAGCGACAAATCAGGCAAGTCCAAAGTTGCGATAAATGGTAACTGACGATTAGGGTCCCTAAAACTCTGGGTCGTCAAACCAGTCCCAGGAGGAGGATATCCAGGATAACTAGGAATTGGAATTGCATTTGGGATATTGTATCCTCCTAGAAAACCAAGATTAACCGGACCATACTGGGGTTGCTGAGGTTGTTGATATGTATACCCAGGGTACGGTTGATACTGATAGACTGGTTGCTACACAACAGGACCGAATTGGTATTGTCCTTGGTACAGTTGTTGAATAAATTGAGGTTGACTGGTGACAACCGTACTTAAACCTGGTTGTCCTACAGGCATCTGAACCGAAGTGTGGACCGTGGGTCCAGACTGAGGTAAAGA
>APFE030397105.1:113351-139973 GCA_000404065.3 Pinus taeda | reverse complement strand
AGTGCCTTGAGAAAAGCAATAAGAGGAATATCCAATTCAACCTTAGTGGCTTTGATATCATGCATTATAGATTTTACTTCGGATGCAAGAGCAAGAGGATAATTATTTTGTAATTCAAGAGTGAAGAGTTTAATCATGAGTTGAACAACTTCAAGTGCAGAGTGTGAGTCATAGAGTTCTTTAAGCTTTTGTAAGGCTTCGAAAGCATTTTAAAATTGCAAAACATGTTGACTCACCTCTTCACTTACAGATGCTGCAATTAATACATAGGCTTTACTGTTCTTATTTTCCTAAATGGCAAACTCCTTGTTTGAGGTATGCTCTTTTGGCTCCTTTTCTCCATCTCCAACACACACTCCTTTCCACAACTCATTGAAAATGATGGTGTGTTTTATCTTCTGGGACCACTGCAAATAATTCTCCTTGCCAGTGAGAACTACTCCCACAATAGATATGATTAAATGCATTGTAAAATCTGAGTGCTTCAAAGATACTTCTGCTAGAAAAATTTTACTCCCAAAAAAGATTTGATTTTGATATATGGAGATAGATGATTAACTGTACAAAATGTAATATCATACACTACAATATGATTTAGTGTAATACCATTCACCATTCACCGACTCTATCATTCAATTCCATACACATATACAATGCATCAACAACACAACATTGCAGCAACAACGATATATCCCACAACAATATATCAACCTTCCCTTATTTTGAACCAAAAATACCATGCAAGAAGGACAATTAAAATGAGAAACAATGTATTACGAGCAATAGCCAACCTGATATTCCATATGCCAAGGTACACTCATTTCCTCTTCGCGTAGTTTCCAACAACTTTTGGTCTCAATGTTTCGGAAACTAAGCAACTGTAATAAGCGGACCAATAGTCCTGAACTAGATTTTCCGCCATTAGCAGAACGAATCTTGAGAGCTGGAAAATGACTTACCTCTGCTAAATAAAACTAAGATAAGTCTTGAGAAACCTTATTAAACTACCAGAGGAACCTCAGGAATTTTCAAATTGGAACACTAGACATCTCTGGTGATAATATTGGATGGGTTTCCATGCTACAAGAAGCAAGGGCATAAAGGGTTTGCAAAGCCACCCTTGCCAGTGAGTAAGGCAACAAATGACAGTGCATATGTTGTGAGCGTTGATAGCAGATAGTAGTGCGTATGGTGTGGAGTGTGGAATGTATTCGAGATTGGATACCAGTGCATATGGTGTGAGTGTTGAGCGGTATTCAAGTAAAGTATTCGACACAAAAAAAATGGTGATACCATAGAACAAAAATGCAACATTTATGTAAAGCAGAGAAAAATAACAGATAGTAGCAGGAGGACCAGTGCTTTTATGAAAACGTATATGATACCATATATGACATAGAAAATGCATATGATAGTGTACTAACAAAGACAAAGGTGTGAGTTCTGCAAAATAGGCAGAAAATAGGCAGCATAGGGAGTTATAAAGCAGAGGGAAGCCAAAAATGGTGCTGGCTCTAATACCATGTCAGAACAGGAGGTAACTCCTCAAAACAATTCATTATATTCATTCAAGTTGGTCTTTATTATATACATGAGGGAGAGACTGTTAATTTCATCTCCCAGTGACTCTTCATATTTATATTATTTATTTACAACAATTTTAGTTATTCACCCAATCCTGATGATTAGGCGTCAACAAAAATCATCTTTTTCATCATAGTCCTTAGAGATATCTTTCCAATGGTGTATCATGCATGTCAAATGAAGATAATATGACCAAGTCACGACCCCGAGAAGTTAGTTGTCCAACAAACCCCAACGGGGCCCATAAACTTTTGGTGTTACTTCTCCTCGGGTTATGGTTTTGGTTGTTTATGGTCTGATCTTATTTTTCAATAATAAAAAGCCCTTGAGCCTCTTTATAACACAGTTCAGAGGTATGTAGTCACCACATCTCTTCTCAAAGATAAGTTATCATTGTTGAGCTAGTCTCATTTCCATACTCTTTGTAAGCATATTTCATTTTTTGATATCAAGCAAAGGAAGTGTTATTTCTATTGCATCTCTATATCTATGGTTATATCTGTAATTTGTTGCATTCCTATTTAAATTCGGATCATAAACTTCGCCAAACTCTTCTTACAATATTTTCCATTTATTCTAGCATATCAAGTCCTAAGATTAACTTATTCTCAGGCCTATTCCAGTTCGAAGATACTCGATAACTTCTCCCATACAACATTTCATAAGGGCTCATTTTTAATGATTTATGATAACTGTTGTTATAAGTGAATTCTACCAAATGCAAGTAATCTTCCCATTCACCCGGCTGTTGCATTACATACATCTGCAACATATCCTCAACCACTTAATTTACCCGCTCAATTTGTTTATCTATCTAGGGATGATACATAGTATTGTGGTGGATTTGAGTACCCAATCCAGTAAAGAGTTCTTTCTAGAACATAGATGTAAATTTCACATCCTGGTCTAAAATAATATTTTTTGGCGTACAATGCAATCTAAAAATCTCCCTCATGAATACATCTTCCACCTAAAATTTTTGTTAAGTAGACTTAACAGGAACAAAATGAGCCACTTTACTCAGTTTATTGATTACTACCATTAGGGAGTCATTCTTTTTCTTGGTTTTCAGTATACCACTTACGAAGTCCATAGTAATCATATCCCATTTCCACTCAAGAATGGGTAAAGGATGTTGTAAGCCTGTAGGGTGCTCATGTTCAACTTTAACTTGTTGATAGTCCAAGCACTCTGCCAAATATTCTGGAATGTCCCTTCTCATACTATGCAAAAAAAATCTCTTTTCATTGCAGAAAATTGTTTTTGATACCTCGGATGGGCAACATATAGAGTTCTATGGAATTCATCTAATATAAATTGTTTAATTGACAACTGGTTAGCGACATATGTTCTTTCTTTGAATTTTAGGAAATTTTCATGATGAATACCATATTCAGTTTGGCTTCCCATATTTTGTGCTAGTTTAGCTTGCTACGAAATGTATTGATATTATGGGTAAGGCAACCTCCTTAATTTGCTCAGAAAATTTGAATTCCACTTAACTATAGAAATTTCGCAGACATGGTGCATTTTTTTGCTTAAAACATTGGCCACATGATTTTCCTTCCCTTTAAGATGTCTTATGTCAAAGTCAAACTCACTCAAGGATTTTTTCCACTTGACACAGAGTGAATTCAAGTGAGGTTGCTTAAAGAAGCTAGTTAAACTGTTGTGATTTTTCATGAGTAGAAATCTTTTCCCCAGTAGGTAATGTTGCCATACCTTCAAAGCATGGACTACTCATTTTAGCTCCAAGTAATAGGCATAATATTTCTTCTCGTGTTCTTTGAACTTACAATATTCATAAGAAATTACCTTATCCTCTTACACTAAACCCCCCTACACCTTCTTGGCATGCATCTGTACAAACTTTGAATCTACAACCTTCAGCACAGGAGTGGTAGTGAGTAAATGTTTCGGGTTTTCAAAACTTTTTTGACACTCTTATGACCACCTGTACACTTTTCCTTTTTTCTGCAAGGAGGTGATTGGGTAGAAAACATTAGAGAACCCTTTAATAAATCATTGATAGTATCTTACTAAGCCCATATACGAATGTATATATGCTACATTAGTTGGAGTGGGCCATTCCAATATGGTTTTGATTTCCTCTAGTTCTACATCTATACCCTTAGATGAAACGATATGTCCTAAATAATGGATTTGATATTTGTAAAATTCACATTTACTGAATTTTGCATAGAGATGATGTTCCCTCAAAGTTTGTAGCACTACCCAATGGTGATCTCGATGCTCTTTCATATTCTTGAAATATGCCATAATATCATTAATTAAAATGACAACAAACTTATCTAAAAAGGGGTGAAATTTTCCATTCATCATACTCATGAATGTTGTTGGGGTATTGGTGATTCCGAAAGGTAGAACACCAAATTCATAGTGTCCATAGGGTGTTATAAATTCTTATTTATATATTTCCTCGTCCTTAATTCGTATATGGTGATATCGAGATTGTAAATCAATTTTTGAAAACATCGCAACACCTCTGACTTAGTCAAAAAAATCATCAATTATGGGTAATGGGTACTTACCTCTAACGATTAACTTGTCTAGTTGCATGTAATCTATACATAGGCAGAGAGTGCCATCTTTCTTTCTTACAAACAAAATTGTAGCTCCCCATCGGGATATGCTGTGATGAATATACCCTTTTTCTAACAATTATTGGAGGTGCATCTTTAATTATGTCATTATGGAACACTCATTGTATATGGGGCCTTAGAAACTGGAGTGGCTCCAGGAACCAATTGTATAGTGAAACCAAGGTTCCTTTTGGTGTGCACTCCCAAAATTTCTTTCTAAAACAGACCTTTAAATTCTTGGACAACAGTATTTATTCTAGGGAAGATATCTTTTCCTTAGAATTTTCATGGCCCACTTGAACAACATAAATTTGACAACCTTTATGAATGTATTTTCCTAACTAATGGGTAGAATTGTGATGTAGCTTAATTTCTCTTCTAACAAATTGAATTTATTTTCTAATACCTTCATTAGTAAGAAAAATTATTTTTTTATCTTTGTAATTTACCAAGGTCCAATGCTGCTCCAACCAGTCCATGCATATTAGTACGTCATAGGAGCCTAGTAGAAACATATTTAAATTTTCCTTACCTTGATGCCAAACTATATTTATGATGCAATCCTCTACTTTTGCAGTTACTCATTGTTTGGCTCCTATGGCCAATTGTGCTAGCCAAGGGTTCTTGAATTTTACCCTTTCCATATGACATAAATCTACTATTTTTGGATTGATATAACTTAGGATTACACCAGGATCTATCAAAATGGAACTAGGATGGTTAAGTATTTTACCTTCAAGTTCCACCATCGTTGGTCGGTACTCTGATTGATGATCTTCTAAAGTTGCATTAATTATCAGTATGCTTCTTTCCACATGACCAACAATAGACGCCTCTTGGATATTTGCACTTGGTTTAGCTTGAGTACGTTGGGGAAAATTATTATAATAATGGGGTTCCCCACAACCCCAACACTCCAAAGGGAGCTTTTGAAACTAACTGGATTCCTGTTTGCTAGAGGCTTCAGTCTGTTTTACTTTAGACTGAGATCTATTTTTTTGTTGACCTCTGGCTCTGCTTCCACTTAACACTTCCCAATTAATATTCTTTAAGCCCACCACCTTTGCAGTCTTACTAGTTGGAAAGTTCTTATGTCCCTTTTTAGCTACCCAATTCCTAGTACTATCACCTTTATGCCTCATTTGTTGGTAACAGATTCGAGATTTTCAAACGGATTTGTCCATCATCTTAGGATTATCAAGTTCCAGTCTTTCCTTCATGTAAGTAGGTAAAAAATTGGTTAAATGTTGCACTTTAGCTTTCTCCTTGTGAATATAGGGGAAATATCTTAACAGAGAGGTGAGCTTAGGTATGAATTCATCCATATACTGTTGTCCTAATTTGAGGTCATGAAATTCTTTGGCCTTTTCATCATGAAACAATTTTGTTAAATATTTATCCTTGAAGTTCCTTTGAAATTATTCCCAGGTAACTCCTTGTTCTTGTATTCCTCAAATCATTTTAACTTCCTACCACCATAGGGTGGCTTTACCTTGTAGATGATATACTTCCAACCATTCTTTCAGATGGTCATCATATTGATATATTTGGAAGTATTTATTCATATTTGTCAGTCATGCTTCTACTGCTTCCTCAACCTCTCCATTATAAATCGGCGATTTAATTTTTTTGAACTCCCCTTGTAATTTAATTTTCTGTCTATTTTCCACTTTAACCCCAGAAACATTATCAAATTATTCTTCGTTACCATTTCGACCCCCTTCTAATTATGGGTTCTCTTCTCATTTTCGGTGTAACCTTTTCTCGTTCCCTTCAACCTGACTACGATTCAAGTTCCTTTGATTCTTTCGGTCTAAAATGGTTTTCATAATATTTCCTTTCTCCAAATGTAACCTTTCATTGTCTGCCCTTAAATTCAGTATTTCCTCTTGTAGTTGTTGGACTATTTCCAGTAATGCAACATTTGTGTTCTAGTTTTTTCTGTCAAACTGAACCCACACTTATGGGTTGCTCCCTAACATAGGTTTGATCCCTTGTGTGGACTACTCCTTGCTCCCTGTCTCATGGTACTTAGCTCCTTCTCTGTGCATCATTATGAAATTGTTCAAACTACTTAAACCATTCGAGCCTCAATGTTACAACCTAGGTTCTGATGCCACTTGTCACATCTACTCGCCCAACAACATAAATAATTTAATTTTCATTTGACTATTAGATAAATATATCTATTTAATTATCTAGCAAGCTCTTATTATTCACTTAGATTTTAATTACATATTGAAAAATATAAAAAAGTGTTTATTATGCTATCAACTACTCATGGTGCATGTTTTAATTTTGATCTATAGTTATATTAATGCAATATCACAGAGTATTAGTCCTAGGACTTGAATCATTCTACTACCTATAAATGAGTTGTACTCTAGAGGTGTTGTAAATCCATTTTATTTAATTGACAAGTTGGTGAGAATTTAATTCTCCTAGCTTCCCAGGTACCAACAACCTCCATGTGCCATGTGGATTCAAAAATATCATTGATCCAAACCACCTGAAGCTAATGGTCTCCATCAATTGTAAGGCTTATGGGTAACTGTCCAGTGCTACCCCTGCCTCCGCGGATCATTCGCTAGGTGCAAATTTTGGGCATTACAACTCAGAAAAACCCCAACTGATCCATAATCCCTTCCTGCATGGCTGGTTTTCTTTTCTTGGCTATAGTTCTACAATGAGGCAACCATCATGTCCTATTTGTCTAGTATTGTGAGCTTATGCATATTGTATGCATTTCGATGTCCATTTTCAAAATTTGCAGGTAATTCTATTCCTTTGATGGCTATAAATTTTTTCTTAACACGGAGCATTCAATGGGTAACAATATACAGGGTTTTTATCTCTATCAATTTTTTTTTAACACGAAGCATTCAATGGGTAACAATATACAGTGTTTTTATCTAACGGTTCCTATTTGTTCCTACCTATAGATACTAGGTTTGGTCCACCGACTAAGGTTTTTTGAGTCTTGAAGGAAGCACTAAGCTTCCATAAATACAGGTAATTCACTTCATTATTTTCTCTATCTGATACTCACTAAAACTCCCACATATCTAAATTATTATTTTTCAAAGTTCCATTTGTCGTTAGTTGTAGATTTATTCCATATTCCTTCTTCTGGCTACAAATTCGCATGGTGATGGGAAGAAATCCAGGGGCAAGGTGCAAATCACAACGATTAACTTAGATATCTAGCATGTGATTGAAAAGTCATTTATGTTTTAACTCTTAGGGTTTGAAGAGTCATTCTCTTGCTAAATATTTTCTAAATAACCTGGTCATTGTTACAACCTTAGGGCTTGTTTGTGCTTGAATTTTAATGTACTTTGCTAGTTATTTTGAGATAGGGTAATCCCTTCCTGGGTTCCACTTATTATGCAAAGCAGAGTTCCAGCATAGCAATAAACCCCACAAATGTTAATTTTATGCTTATATGTTGTGACCTGCAATGAGAGCATTCCCTATTTCTCGAGGGTGTATGCACATTATCTTCTGATAATTTATTGTGGGATAAATAATTACAACCTTTAAGCTTCCAAATTTCTTTTATGGTGCTATTTTAGTATTCAAGTTTATAATGTTTCTTTTATTAAACTACCGCATGAACGATTAGTTCCTCTTGACATTTCATTGTCCTTAGAAGGTTTTTTTTGAAATATGCAATATTGTTTGAACACTGAATTGGTTTAGTAAAATCGAAATTCATCATCCATTGTAATGTTAGTGTGATTATGAATGATCCCATATGTATTTATCTATTAAAGAAGGTAATCCCTCAATATGGAACTGATCCCTAGCTCTCACGAAAGACACAAGGCCAAGGAATTAAATCCTTGTCAGGTTTAGTTCCAAACTACAACTGTATATAGCTCTATATCAAGTCGATTGAAAGTTGTGTGACATTCACAAAATTATTATCATTTTAGTTCTTTTTTTGACATTTGTCTAGTCGGTGATTATGCAACTGACCTTTAATTTTCATCCTTTCCAATGGTTATGTGAATGGGTTTGTTCTTGTAGGTAATTTGGTCTTACCTACTAACCCTCCATTCACAAGCTCAAAGTATGGTGTCCTCCCTGGTGAGTGCATGGAATATGGAATCTTGCAATATAATTGCAACTCTTTTATTAAATGGGTCACCCTTACATCTCATGACTCTAATTACTTCAAATGTTTTTTCGATACTAGTAAATTTTGAAGGTGTTTATTTCTTTAGCATACTTACATATCTTAAATTTAAATCCTTTCTAGTTTGGTCATACTAAAAAATTGTCTGTTAATGAATTATTCTTCTCTTGTCCATAGTTTACATTATTTTCCAATAACATATATGCATTGTTTCTCTGGATCTGAGGGTTATGTTACATTCTATGATACTGATATGTATTTGGTTGTATCATTGTCGTCATCATTAAATATAAATGGAGTCTATGTTATTCACTTTCATTTCATTCTGGAAAATAACACAGAATGTATATTAGTTTTCCTAGCACAAAATCTATAGAAGGTTCATTTCTTCTTTAATCTATTCAACAATAGAACCTTACTAATATTATTCATTCCAACAACAAACCAAATGATGACAGTTTGGCTAGTTAACACTTATATGTTGTGCAAATATCCCATAATTTTGGGGTAGGTTCCCACCACCCATCATTAAGAAAATGGAAATTATGTCCAAAACCTTTCCTTATGCTCCTCTATTCTAGAAAAGTGTTGTTCACAGCAGTTTACAAAATTCACTCGCCTAAATACTTAATTCGGTCAAGCCTATAATTTCTTCATAGAATTAATTTGTAACACAAAAGTGTTCCACTAGTTCATGCACAACTCTAGAACCATCCCGTTCATAGTGTCGTACCTCTCCTTTCCTCCCTCTCCTCTTTTTATTTTTATTTTTCCCCACATCATCAATAGGAAAAGTAAGTAACAACTTCTTAACTATTAGTTATCTGGTAAGAAGAGAGTTACTTGGGTCCCTTCTGTAAATTTTAGGACCTTCCTTAAATCTTAATTAGCACTTTTATTATTTATTCAACTTTAGCCACCACATTTACTGAGAAATTTTTTGGTTCATACTAAAGTCAATATTAAGTATTTACAATCACCTGGGGGTGCCACTTCCCCCTTGCTTAAGTGAAACACCATCCCCAATTTTTATACCTTTAGTTGCCTTTGAAAAATATTTGGGATATGCCTCCTACATAAACTATTCGTTTTCCATGTGGCTTCCTTTCAGCTGAATTACTTCCATTCTACTTTAACTTGGATGATAGCTCATTTCCGCAACATTATTTCTCTTTAGTTGAGTATACATAGAGGTTCTACAAGAAACTCTCCATCTGGATTGACCTATATGTTTTGAGAATTTATAACATGTATGGAATCATAAACATATTTCTTTAAAAGTGACACATGAAACACGTTATGAATCTGTAAATGACTACATAAAGCGAGATGATATACCACAGGTCCTATCCTTTCCAAAATTTGGAAAGTTCCATAATAATGGGGTGGAAGCTTTTCACAGCCTCCCTAACGAAGAGAAATTATTTTGGGTTTAACTCACAAGTAAACACAATCACCCACCTGAAATTCTCGTTAGGTTCTTTTTTATCAGCATAATATTTTTGTTGATCTTGAGCAGCTTTTGAACTTTTTTCAACTCTTCCTACAATATTTTCCATTTGTTCTAGCATATTAGGTGCTAATATTAACTTATTCTCAGGGCTATTCCTATTGGAAGGTACTCAAAAACTTCTCCCATACAAAATTTCATAAGGGCTCATTTTTAATGATTCATGATAATTGTTGTTATAAGCAAATTCTACTAAATGTATGTAATCTTTCCATTTACCTGGCTATTGGATTACATACATTCACAAAATATCTTCAACAACTTGATTTTCCTGCTCATTTTTCTCGTTTTTCTGGGGATGGTATGCATAACTGTACTGGATTTTAGTACCCAATCAGGTAAAGAGTGCTTTGCAAAATGCAGAAGTAAATTTTACATCCTGGTATGAAATAATAGTTTTGGCATACCAAGCAGTGTAAATATCTCCCTCATAAATACATATTCCACCTGAGATGTTTGGGAAGTAGACTTAATAGGAATAAAATGAGCCACTTTACTCAGTTTATCAATTACTACCATCACGAAGTCATTTTTTTTCATGGTTTTGGGTAAACCAGTTATGAAGTCCATAGTAATCATATCCCATTTCCACTTAGGAATGGGTAAAGGATGTAGTAATCCCATAGGGTATTGATGTTTTGATTTAATTTGTCCCTTCTCATACCAAGCCAAAAATAATCCCTTTTTATTGCATAAAACATTTTTTGATACCCTAGATGGGCAATATAGGGAGTTCTATGGAATTCATTTAATATAATTTGTTTTACTGACACCTAGTCAAGGAAATATGTTCTTTCTTTCAACTTTAGCAAATTTCCACGATTAATATCATATTCAGTTTGGTGTACTGTATTTCTACCAGCTTAGCTTGCTGCCAAAGATATTCATATTATGGGTCTTTCAAGGAAGCCTCAATCTGCTCAGAAAATTTGAATTCCACTTGAATATATGAAATTTGTAGGCATGATGCAGTCTTCTGTGTAGAGTGTTGGCCACACAATTTTCCTCCCATTTAATATGTTTGTTGTCAAAGTCAAAATAACTCAAGAATGTTGTCCACTTGGTTTGGCGTGCATTCAAGTGAGGTTTCTTAAAGAAGCTAGTTAAATTGTTGTGATTTGTCAATAGTAGAAATATTGTCTCTAATAGGTAATGTTGCCATACATTCAAAGCATGGACTACTGATGTTAGATCCAATTCATAGGCATAATATTCCTTCTCATGGTCTTTCAACATAAGAAACTACAAGAAAAAAGGACATTCATGAGGGGCCAAAAATGTCACCATAATCTGATTGGTGATGGTCACAAGAGCCTTCGTCACCAAAAAATAAACATCACCAAAGGTGGCGCTGCCAAAAGTATAGTTGTTGTGGTGATGTTAAAGGTTCGTCACCAATAATGATTTATAATGACAAATAGTGACCGTTACCATTTCATATGAACAATGGTGACATATCTTAGCTTCAGTCACCAAAAAATTGAATGTTACCAAACATGGTGTCACCAAAACTATAGGTGTTTTCATGACATTAAAGGCCCGTCACGAATAATAATTATAATGACGGATATTGACTATCATCATTTCACATGAACAACAACGATTTCTCATGATGGACCTTTCATGGTTGTCATTGTTGATGCATATATTTGGCAATGTTTGGTTGGTGAGTTTAAAAAATTGTCATGATAAGCTAATTGGTGATGTTCAAGGTCTATGACGAATAATGACTATAATTACAGATAGTGGCCATCACCATTTCATATTAGCAACAATGATTTATGGTGATGGTCCTTTCACGACTGCTGCTATTGATGTGTATATATGGTGGTGTTCATGGCCTTCACCATTTCATATTA
The DNA here is from genome assembly GCA_000404065.3 of Pinus taeda. Classification (NCBI taxonomy): domain Eukaryota; kingdom Viridiplantae; phylum Streptophyta; class Pinopsida; order Pinales; family Pinaceae; genus Pinus; species Pinus taeda. The sequence continues at coordinate 128,276 of APFE030397105.1, read as the reverse complement.
TGGTGAGGGTTGAAAAATATCACCACATGCTCATTTGTTATGGTCAAAAGAGCCTTTGTCACCAAACATTGATCATCACCATTCCATACAAATATTAGGGCACGATGGAATCGAACCACCAACCTCCATCTTGTAAAGAAGGTCCTCTTCCATTGAGCTAGCACCCTTTAAAGAGTTAAAATTTTAAAAATTGGATTTTGAAACTTCATAAATTCCAAATTCTAAAACATTCAATAAATTATAAAAATTAGAAAAGTCTTGGAAAATCTTTTACTAAACAAGAAAAATAGCAATGATGTTGCAGGTCCCTACCTAATGGTTTTGGAAGTTATGAAAAGTGAGTAGAGGGAAAAATAGTTACATACAAAAATATCAATATGTCCAATTGAATACTCAATTACAAATGAAAATTTGAAGACATTTATGACCTATAAATGACCTATAATTATCAATTGCACTAGCTATTGTAAAGGAAATATCGTAAATGAAATAGCATATCGAAGAAGAGCATTGATGACGAAAGATACAATATGTTACAAATTGAGTGAAAAAAAAACAAAATGTTGTTGTTGTTGGGTGATTTTTTATAATTGGGACCTATGTCGTTCCAATATCACGTAAAAATTAAAATAAAGAATAAGAAAATTTAGATATATGAATGGTATCTAAACTTATGTGCAAATGTAACACAAATCTCCGAGGACCATGAACCATTAGAAAAAGAAAAAAAAAAGTCATCCATAAACAATGACTAGGGAAACGTGTAATTTAGAATTTCACAAGTCCACACTCAAAACATGACAGCAACCAACCAATGAAATTTTTTGAAACTTATCACAGTAAGAATGTCTCTTTCCAGTAGTGGAAACCAAACAATAAGACAGTAATTAATTCAGTTTAAAATAACGAAATATTGGAAAACAACATTGTGTTCAATTATCTGCCAGTATAAAAGGGATTTAATTCTAATGAAACAAATGATTCGATAATAAATCACAAATAAAAATGGCCAACAACAATGTAAATTTTGTCTCTTCAACAACACAATCCATCACTACATTCCATGTCCAAATATCTATATTTTGTAGTATTTAGCAACCTCTTTTGCAGCAAAATGTACTGAATAGATTTCAAAATTTTGAACTATAAAATCCATAAAAAATGGAGTTGATGAATTTTAAAGATGGGGATAAAACATAACCCTTGACTCATTTTGATCTCTGCGTGTTTGCATCTAGGGAATGGTGCCCTTATCACTATGTTGGTGAAGATAAAGATGACAAATCTAAATTGTTGTTTAGTCTTACTTCACTTATCTTGCATGTATATTGGACATTTGATTAATTTCCATATCAAAGGCACATGAATCAGTGTCGAGGGTAGAAGAGTTTAATTATTCCCTAACTATGGATGAAACAAAATGCTCAGATGAACCAACAGTTGTGTTTCCTTTGGCTTTGGGACTACCTTTTTCCCCCGTTATAAGAGCCTTAATCCCCACAACCTATTTTTCCCTTTTACCCACAAGATGATCCTTTCTTGGTGATTTCTTTTTCTTTCTACTATGTGGAGTGTTTTATTTCACTGTAATTTGAAAACTATTATTATTAGGTTGAACATCCTGGATAAGGCAAGCATGGTAACTACTAGGCATATTACTCAATACTTTAGTAATATAACTAGGGGTACCTTATGAACATATCATACTTGAATTTAGCAGATTGATATAATCAATTTTTTTTGGCTTTCTTTTATCCCCCTCTGTTTTAGTTTTCTTTGAATACTTTCACATGTCATCATCTCCCTCGGTCATTAATTTCTCTGAATGTGTTGGTGTTTTATCATTTGCCTGTGTTTCAAGAATACCTAAATATGATCCTGCTAAGGCCCTTTTCTCACTCATAGAAGAATTTCCTGTAGTACTTGTGCCAACTACTAGTGAAATTGAGGAGAAATTTGGTTTCAAAAAACTTTTTTCAGCTGAGAAACATGAATACATAGGAATAATTTTCATATCTTTTGTAGGAGAGGGAATATTTCTAGACTTAAACACCTTATCCTACTAAGGTGTTCGAGTGAATTCACTTGGACAGAAAGAAATATCTTCACCTTCATTATTCAACAACTTTTGTTTATTTGAATTTGACATGTGACATTTTTTTATCTCACAAGGAATAAGAATCATCATTGGTATTAAATTCATCCAACACGGAATTTACAGGTCCCACTAACATATACATTTTTGTTGCCATGCCTAAAAACCATGGAGATCCCTGTCGATACTAGAATAATATGTAAGCCTACTGCTCAAGAACACATTCCTTATTAACCATTGTTACCTAAATGAAACCAAAGAGACGACACAACATCAATGTACACAAAATTCCCTACTGAAATATAGCCATAACTTAGCTAAGAAGTCAAAAAGATATTCTTAATTAATAAACTTTAGAAATCATGTTTCTTCAGATTTAAAAAAGACTATACATTGTACAACACTTTGGTCTGTATATCCATACAATTATATCATAACATATGTCACTCAGTAGCATTATATGATGCCTAAAGTAAAAAAGACAAATTTGTTCAAGAAAATGGATTTAGAAAAAAACTTTGAAAACTATATGTGTGTCATCAAAGCTTTAATTAGTTTCACAACAAACTAGTTGGAGTTTGAAAATCAAAATCAATTATGGGAAAAGAAGAGGAAAATAGCCAAAGTTGTTATTCATACAAGTTACAACTAAATCTAGAGTCACTATTTATGTTCTAGATAACTGAAATTTGGGCAGTGATCTAACAATTAGAGTTGATCAGGAAGGAAGACTTGTCAATACCATCATTTTTTTTTTCCATGGTCTGTCATGTCTCTGGATCTAGGTTTTGCTCTGCATTCAACTTGAAGGAGAGACCTACAAGACTCACATATTTCCTAGGAAAATAAAGCATTTATCCAAGAACATTACGTTTTGGAAGTCAGAGAAGGGTAATCTATTATATTCTAGGAGGACTACTGGAATTAACTTCCCATGCTTGACCAATTTGATTGATTTTGAGGGTTAAAATATTGGATGATAAATAGAAGCATGAACATTGCAGAAGACTATTAGAAAAGATAAAAATCCTCTTATGGATGGAAGGAACAATTCCCTAAAGAAAAATAGTACTATCACGGGTATCTTGAAGCATTATATGGATTACATTCAAAAGTTCTTTGATCAAAAGAATAATTATACCACCACATTTGAAGTACCATTTGAAATTCAATTGAAAAAAATTAGTACATGGAGCTACTGTAGGATGATGTATAGAGCTTGATGATATATAATATTTACAATATTACAAGTCATAAAGAAGACTATTCCAATCCAAAATCTATGGAGAGTTAGTTGGAGGAGAATTTACCCTATGATATTGACTCTAAAGTCCTATTGAACCATTGGCAGAATAAATTGTATGAAACATCCATTAGCTGATGTGAAAGGATTACTCAAATCATACGTTGGAGTATCATAGTTACACAACATCCCTATATTTGATTATACAAGACTAGTAGATACATCCCTAAGCTAGATGGAGGAAATTGTACCAATGAAAAAGATGATACAATTTATGGATTCCATTTTTAAAGAAATTAATACATGATGGTGGTTGATGGGTTGAGATAACTTTAGATATTAGGTGAGGGTATTTCAATGCATCAGAATTACGTTCTAACTCATTGGATATTATGATTATGGAAGACCTATATCAGCACATAGGTTTATGTGCACAATAGTGAAAGAAATAAATATATTGTTGGCCAAATGGGTGCAATAGGTTTCCAATTCCAAGGATTTGGTCCCACAAATCTAGTACATTTAGGTGAAAACACGGATGAAAAATGACAGTTTGGGATGAAATTAATCAATATTTATGTGTCATGTTCACTTTCACCTCTCACAATGTGATATTAATGAGTGTTGTGAAATGCATGAAGTAGTTTATTTATTTTAAAATTTTTATTGTTCCTACACATAAGCTAGTATGTGAGCAACATAAGAAAATGGTGAATTTATAGAAAAGAATGCATTATTGTAACATTGCACACAAAACAATATGTGCACAACATAGGGAAATTGTGAAGTTATAGCATAGCCCACTATTGAGGACTAGGGGATGCATTTCAAGGATTATAAATTATGGAGACACTAAAACATCTTATGATATAGGAAAAGGCTTCTAATCATGTTACACATTTCTATTCTAAACCCTTGGAAAATAATAAATATAATATTTCTAATGAAGATGCTAGAAAATGGAAACCAATGATGATTATTAGGACCACAATACCATTACCTCGGTTGTGGAAACACTAAAATAATTTTAAGAATTATTCATGTGGTTATTTGAAGAAATGAATGGAATTTTAGTTTCTTTAAGGGAGATTATAATCTAATGGCATCTTGATTCTAAGTCCATCAAAACATGTTGTATAGATTGAATACGCCAGAACTTCTCCTGCCTGCTAGAAAGAAATAACTACTCCTATCTTTACCTTGCCCTAACTATTTGGTGGAAGAGGGTGCATGGGAAAGCTACAAGGTATGAGTATTGATCTAGATCTTTACGGTTAATAGGATCAACATATTCTTCTTAACCATCTGGACCTAGTCCTAGAAAAGGTGCACAAGGAGCTAGATGATATATTAAAAGAAGTGATTATTTTTCTTATGGATGAATCAAAGTGGGTTATCCCAATGCTCGTAAAAGAAAATAAGAATGGTGACACCATAATATGCATGGATTTGTGTGGATTAAGCATATCCTACAAGCATGATCCTCTCGCAACACCATTCACTAATGGAGTTTCAGAGAATGTGGATGTTGGAGACACCTACACATTCACTATCATGTTTTCTAGACACCATCAAGTGAATGTCATAGAGGAGGATAGGACCAAGATGTCATTTCATATTATAATAGGTATCCTTTTCATATATAGTCATTCCATTTGGTTTAAAGAATGAACTAGCTGTATTCTCTTGAATTGTTTCCATAACATTTAAAGCGTTTATCCATAGGTTGCTAGAGGTATAATTAGATGACTAGATTATATTTAACTTATTAAAATATCACATATAAATCCTAATATTGGTGGTTACTCAGTTTCAAAAACTCAAAATTTCACTAAATATTAAGTATTGTATCCTTGGCACTCATTTTGGCACATTATTGGGTGATATTATTTTCACAAAGGGTCTACTAATAGCTCTCGCAAAGATTGCACCAATTATGGATATGAAGGATCTTATGTTTGTAAGACAGTAGCATCCCACATTAGGGTATATAGGATACTATATGAAGTTCATATGGAGCAATGTGAAATTATCACAATGATGGAACAATTACTAAGGAAGGACACCAAATGCAATTGGACATAGGAATGCTATAAAGTGTTCAATACCCACAAGAAGAAATGAGTTACATGTTGATATGTGTCTTTCCATTTTTGAAATAAATACTTCATGTGCTTGTAGACGGATCATTCATAGAGTTAGATTCAATTTTTGTGCAACCATGGGATAGGAACATTAATCACCTTATTTTTGTCACTACCAAAAAGTCGTTTGATCTAAAGAAGAATTATACCACCACATTATACCCCCATATTCTTTTAGTTGATAATAATTTACAAAGAGGAGTTTGTGGATAAGTCTCAACGATAAAATGGCTTTTGAGGATAAATTCATGGCTTTCTGTCAAACTGAACCCACACTTATGGGTTACTGCGTAACATAGGTTTTGATCCCCTTATGGATTGCTCCCTACTCCCCGTCTCATGGTACTTAGTTCCTTCTTTGTTCATCCTTATGAGATTTTTCAAACTACTTAAACCATTAGAGCCTTAGCATTACAACCTAGGTTATGATACCACTTGTCACATCTACTCGCCCAACAACATAAATAATTCTTTTTTATCTCGCTATTAGGTAAATATACCTATTTAATTATCCGACAGGCTCTTATTATTCACCTAGATTTTAATTACATATTGAAAAATATAAAAGAATGTTTATTATGCTATCAATTAATCATGGTGCATGTTTTAATTTTGATCTATAGTTATGTTAATGCAATAGCACAGAGTATTAGTCCCATGTCTTGAATCATTCTACTATCTATAGTTGAGTTGTACTCCAGAGCTATTGTAAATCCATTTCATTTAATTGACAAGTTGGTGGGCATTTAATCCTCCCAGCTACCCAGGTACCAACAACCTTCATGCGCCATGTGGATTCAAACTCCCGTTGATCCGATCCACCTGTATCTAATCATCTCCATCAATCGTAGGGATTATGGGTAATTGTCCAATGCTACCCCTACCTTCGCGGATCATTCGCTAGGTGCGAATTTTGGGCATTACGACTCAGAAAAACCCTAATTGATCCATAATCACTTCCTGCGTGGCTGGTTCTCTTTTCTTGGCTATAGTTCTATAATGAGATAACCATCATGCCCTATCTATCTACTATTGTCACCTTCTCCATATCGTATTCATTTCGAAGTCCATTTTCAAAATTTTCAGGTAATTCTATTCCTTTGATGGCTATCAGTTTTTTTTTTAACATGGAGCATTCAATGGGTAATAATATACATGGTTTTTATCTGACGGTTCCTTTTTGTTCCTACCTGTAGATACTAGGTTTGGTCCACCGACTAAGGTTTTTTTAGTCTCGAAGGAAGCTCTAGACTTACATAAACAGAGTTAATTAACTTCATTATTTTCTCTATCTAATACTTGCTAAAACTCCTAGATATCTAAATCAATATTTTTCAAAGTTTCATTTGTCATTGGTTATAGAGTTATCCCATGTTCCTTCTTCTAGCTACAAACGCGCATGGCGACGGGAAGAAATCTAGGGGTGAGGTGCAAATCTAAATGGGTTAACTTAGATGTCTACAATGTGATTGAAAATTCATTTACATTTTAACTCTCAGGGATTGAAGAGTCATTTTCCAACTAAATATTTTCTAAATAACCTGGTTATCCTTACGGCCTTAAGGCTTGTTTGTGCTTCAATTTAATGTACTTTGCTAGTTATTTTGAGTTAGGGGAATCCCTTGTTGGGTTCCACTTATTATGTGTGGAAGAGTTCCAACTGAGAAATAAACCCCATAAATGTTAATTTTATGCTTATATACTATAGCATGAAATGATAACATTCCTTATTTCTTGAGAGCGTATGCACATTATCTTCTGATAATTTATTGTGGGATAAATAATTACAACCTTTAAGCTTCCAAATTTCTTTTATGGTGCTCTTTCGGTATTCAAGTTTATAATGTTTCTTTTATTAAACTAACACATGAACAATTAGTTCCTCCTAACATTTCATTGTCCTCAGAAGGGTTTTTTGAAATATTTGATATTGTTTGAACAATGACTTGGTTTAGCAAAAGTAAAAATTCATCCGTTGTTGTAATGTTAGTGCGATTACAAATGCTCCCATATGTATTTATTTATTAAAGAAGGTAATCCCTCAATATGGAACTGATCCCTAGCTATCACGAAAGAGACAAGGCTAAGGAGGTAAATCCATGTCGGGTTTAGTTCCAACCTACAACTTTATATAGATCTATATCAATTCGATTGAAGGTTTTGCGACATTCACAAAATTATTATCATTTTATTTCTTTTTTTTTTACATATGTATGGTCGGTGATTATGCAACTGGCCTTTAAGTTTCATCCTTTCCAATGGTTATGTGAATGAGTTTGTTCTCATAGGTAATCTGGTCTTACCTTCTAAACCTCCATTCACAATCTCAAGGTATGGCCTCCTCCCTGTTGAGTGTATGGAATATGGAATCTTGCAATATAATTGCAATTCTTTTATTAAATGGGTCACCCTTACATCCCATGACTCTAATTACTTCAAATGCTTTTTCGATACTATTAACTTTTGAAGGAAGTTATTTGTTCATCATGCATACATATCTTCAATTTAAATCCTTTTTGGTTTGGCCATACTAAAACATTGTTTGTTAATGAATTATTCTTCTCTCATCGATACTTTACATTGTTTTCCAATAACATATAGGCATTGTTTCTCTGGATCTTAGGGTTATGTTACTTTCTATGATACCAATATGTATCTAGTTGTATCCTTGTCAGCATCATTAAATACAGATGCAATCTATGTTATTCACTTTCATTTCATTGTGGAAAATAACATAGAATGTATCTTAGTTTTCATAACACAAAATCCATAGAAGGTTCATTTCTTCTTTCATATATTCACAATAGAACCTTACTAACATTAGTCATTCCAACAACAAACCAAATGATGAAAGTTTCAATAGTTAATACTTTTCTGTTTTGCAAATATCCCATAAGTTTTTGATAGGTTCCAACCACCCATCCTTAAGGAAATGGAAATTATGTCCAAAGCCTTCCCTTGTGCTTCTCTATTCCAAAAAAGTGTCCTTCACAGCAGTTTGCAAAATTCACTCACCTGAAGACTTAATTCAGTCAACCCTATAATTTCTTCATAGAATTATTTTGTAACAAAAAATTGTTCCACTGGTTCATGCACAACTATGGAGCCACCCCCTTCGTAGTGTCCTAACTGTCCTTTCCTCCCTCTCCTATATCTTGTGTTCGCCCCACAACCTTACCAAGAAAAGTAAGTAACAACTACTTAACTATTAGTTCTCTGGTAAAAAGAGAGTTACTTGTGTCCCTTCCATAAATTTTAGGACCTTCCTTAAATCTTAATTATCTCTTTTATTATTTATTCAACTTTAGCGGCCACTTTTGCTTAGTAATTATCCGGTTCATACTGAAGTGAATATTAAATATTTACAATCACCTCGGGGTGTCACTTCCTGCCTAAGTGAAACACCATCCCCAATGTTTATATCTTCAGTTTCCTTTGAAAAATAATTGGGATATGCCTCCTACATAAACTATCTGTTTCCCCATGTGGCTTCCTTCGGGCTGAATTCCATTGTATTTTAACTTGGATGATAGCTCATTTCTGCAACATTATTTCTCTTTAGTTGAGTATACATAGAGGTTCTACAAGAAACATTCCATCCAGTTTGACCTATATGCCTTGAGAATTTATAACATGTATGGAATCATAAACATATTTCTTTAAAAGCGACACATGAAACACGTTAAGAATCTATAAATGACTGGGTAAAGCAAGCCGATATGCCACATGTCCTATCCTTTCCAAAATTTGGAAAGTTCCATAATAACGAGGTGGAAGCTTTTCACAACCTCCCCAATGGAGAGAACTTATTTTTGGTTTAGCTCACAAGTAAACACAATCACCCACCTGAAATTCCTGTTAGGTTCTTTTTTATCGGAATAAGATTTTTTTTTATCTTAACCAACTTTTAAACTTTGTTGAAGTCTTCCTACAACGTTTTCCATTTCTTCTAGCATATCAGGTCCTAATATTAACTTATTCTCAGGGCTATTTGAGTTGGAAGGTACTCAAAAACTTCTCCCATTCAAAATTTCATAAAGGCTCATTTTTAATGATTCATGATAATTGTTGTTATAAGTTAATTCTACCGAATGCAAGTAATATTTCCATTTACCCGATTGTTGCATTACATACATTCGCAACATATGCTCAACAACTTGATTTTCCTGCTCATTTTTCTCGTTTGTCTAGGGATGGTATGCATTACTGTAGTGGATTTTAGTACCCAATCAGGTAAAGAGTGCTTGGAAAAACGCAAATGTAAATTTTAGATCCTGGTATGGAATAATAGTTTTTGGCATACCATGAAATATAAATATCTCCCTCATGAAAACATCTACCAATGAGATGTTTGGTAAGTAGACTTAATAGGAATAAAATGAGCCACTTTACTCAGTTTATTGATTACTACCATCACAGAGTAATTAGTTTTCATGGTTTTGGGTAAACCAGTTATGAAGTCCATAGTAATCATATCACATTTCCACTTAGGAATGGGTAAAGGATGTAGTAATCCTACAAGGTACTGATGTTCAGATTTAACTTGTCCCTTCTCATACCAAGCTAAAAGTAGTCCCTTTTTATTGCAGAAAACATTTTTGATACTGTGGATGGGCAGTATAGGGAGTTCTATGGAATTCATCTAATATAAATTGTTTTATTGACAACTAGTCAAGGACATATGTTCTTTCTTTAAAGTTTAGAAAATTTTCACAATTAATATCATATTCAGTTTGGCTTACCATATTCTATGCCAGCTTAGGTTGCAGCCAAAGATATTCATATTCTAGGTCTTTCAAGGAAGCCTCCTTAATCTGCTAATAAAAATTGAATTCCACTTGACTATACGAAATTTTGTAGGCGTGGTGTAGTCTTCTGCTTAGAGAGTCGGCCACACAATTTTCCTTCCCTTTAAGATATTTGATGTCAAAGTCAAACTCACTCAAGAATGAATTCCACATGGCTTCGCGTGCATTCAAGTGAGGTTGCTTAAAGACGCTAGCTAAACAATTGTGATTTGTCAGTAGCATAAATATTTTCCCCAATAGGTAATGTCCTCATACATTCAAAGTATGGAATACTCATGTTAGCTCCAAGTCATAGGCATACTATTCCTTCTCGTGGTGTTTCAAATTAAGGCACTCCAAGAGAAAAGGACATTCATGAGGGGTGAAAAATGTCACCATAAGCTTATTGGTGATGGTTAAAAGAGCTTTCGTCACCAAAAAATGAACGTCACCAAAGGTGGCTTCGCCAAATGTATAGGTGTTGTGGTGATGTTCAAGGTCTGTCACCAATAATGATTTATAATGAAAAATAGTGACCGTCACTATTTCATATGAGAAACGATGATAGACTTTAGCCTTGGTCACCAAAAAATTAAACGTCACCAAAGATGGCATCGCCAAAACTATAGGTGTTTTGGTGACATTCAAGGCCCATCATGAATAATAATTATAATGACGGATAATGACCATCACCATTTCATATGAACAACAATGATTTCTCATGATGGACCTTTCATGGTTGTCATTGTTGATGCATATATTTGGCGACATTCAGTTGGTGAGCGTAAAGAAATGTCATGATAAGTTCATTGGTGATGTTTAAGGTCTGTGAGGAATAATGACTATAATGACAGATAGTGGCCGTCACCATTTCATATCAACCATAGTGATTTATGGTGATGGATCTTTCATGGCCGCTACTATTGATGTGTATATATGTTGGTGTTCATGGCCTTCACCATTTCATATTATGGTGAGGGTCGAAAAATAGCACCACACGCTCATTGGTTATGGTCAAAAGAGCCTCTGTCACCAAAAATTGATCATCACCATTCCATATCAATATTAGGGTGTGATGGAATCGAACCACCAACTCCCTTATTGTAAAGCAAGTCCTCTTCCATTGAGCTAGCACCCTTTAAAGAATTAAAATATTAGAAAATAGATTTTGAAACTTTATAAATTCTAAATTCTAAAACTTTCAATAAATTATAAAAATTATAAAAGTCTTGGAAAATCTTTTACTAAACAAGAAAAATAACAATGATGTTGTCTGTCCCTACCTTAATAGTTATGGAAGTTATGAAAAGTGGGTAGAAGGAAAAATAGTTACATACAAAAAAATCAATATGTCCAGTTGAATACTCAATTAGAAGTGAAAATTGAAGACATTTATAGGCTATAAATGACCTATAACTATCAATTGCACTAGCTATTGTAAAGGAAACATCATAAATGAAATAGCATATGGTAGAAGAGCATTGATTAAGACAGATGCAATATGTTACAAATTGAATGAAAAAAAATCAAAATGTTGTTGCTGCTGGGTGACTTTTTATAATTAGGATCTCTGTCTTTCCAATATCACGTAAAAATTCAAATAAAAAATAACAAAATTTAGAGATATGAATGGTACCTAAACTTATGTGCAAATGTAACATGAATCTCCGAGGACCATGAACCACTAGAAAAAGAAAAAAAAATCATCGAGAAACAATGACTAGGGAAACATGTAATATAGAATTTCACAAGTCCACACTCAAAACATCACAACAACCAAGCAATGAAAAAGATTGAAACTTATCGCAATAAGAATGTCTCTTTCTAGTAGTGGACACCAAATAATAAGATAGTAATTAATTCCGTTTAAGATAACAAAATATTGGAAAAACACATTATGTTCAATTATCTGCCAGTACAAAATGGATTTAATTCTAATGAAACAAATTATTTGATACTAAATCACAAATAAAAATGACCAACAACAATGTAAATTTTGTTTTTTCAACAACACAATCCATCACTACCTTCCATGTGAAGACATCTATATTTTGCAATATTTAGCAACCTGTTCTACAACAAAATCCAGTGAATAGATTTCATAATTTTGAATTATAAAATCCATAAAACATGGAGTTGATGAATTTTAAAGGTGGGGCTAAACCTAACCCTTGACTCATTCTGATCTCTACATGTTTGCATCTAGGGGATGGTGCCTTTATCACTATGTTGGTGAAGAGAAAGATGACAAATCTAAATCGTTGTTTATTCTTGCTTCACTTGTCTTGCATGAATATTGGGGCATTTGTTTAATTTTGAGTTCTAAGGCATATGGATTAGTGTCTAGGGTAGAAGATTTTAATTGTTCCCTAAGTGTGGATGAAACAAAATGCTCAGATGAGCCAACAATTGTGTTTCCTTTGGCTTTATGACCACCATTTTCCCCTGTTATAGGGGCCTTAATCCCCAGAACCTATTTTTCACTTTTACCCACAAGATTCTCCTTGCTTGGTGATTTAGTTTTCTTTCTACTATGTGGAGTGTTTTCTCTCACTGTAATTTGAAAACTATTATGATTAGGTTTAACATCCTACATAAGATAGGCATGGCGACTACTAGGCATATTACTCAATACTTTATTAATAGAAATAGGAGTACCTTGTGAACATATCATATTTGAATTTAGCAGATTGAGAGAATCACTTTTTCTTGGCTTTCTTTTATCCCCCTTTGTTTTAGTTCTTTTTGAATACTTTAGCATGTCCTCATCTCCCTCGGTCATCAATTTCTCTCAGTGTGTTAGTGTTTTATCACCTACCTCTGTTTTGAAAATACCTAAATCTGATCCTCCTAAGAACCTTTTCTAACTCACGAAAGGATTTTCTAGAGTACATTTACCAACTACTTGTGAAATTGAAGAGAAAATTTGTTGCAAAAAACTTTTTTCAGCTGAGAAACATTAATACACAGGAATAATTTGCATATCTTTTGTAGTAAAGGGCATATTTCTATACTTAAACACATTATCCTACTAAGGTGTTCTAGTGACTTAACTTGGACTAAAAGAAATAGCTTCACCTTCATTCTTCAAAAGCTTCTATTTTTTTGAATTTGGCATGTGACATTTTTTATCTCACAAGGAATCAGAATCATCACTGGTATTAAATTCATCCAACACATAATTTGCAGGTCCCACTAACATATACCTTTTTGTTGCCATGCCTAAAAACCATGGAGATCCCTATTGTTATAGACATTTTTGGGCACTTCAACCCCAATCATAAATGTCCATAAACTGAGGGCTCCTAAGTCCCTAAAAGTGTTGCTTCACTGCTTAAATGAACAAGCTCAGCTGATTACATCATCTCTGAGAAGTTCTCCACTAAAAACTACTCATAAATGGTCAAAACTAGACCATACTAAAACCCAAGTGCAGAGGGTGCGATGCATATTGTTGGCATTATGGCTAAAGTGTTGTCCTTGATGGCAACACATACAGGTGATGGATCACTGTCAATAGCAAACATTGATGTACAACTCTCAAATATTGAAGAAAATAAGGAGTACGCAGGCACACCGTTCAAAAGGTGCGTACACGCAGGCATGTCTTATATAAAGTGCGTACATACCCGCAGGATACCCATTCATGGGGTGCGTACCCCAGTGCACACATTTCAAGGCAGTTAAGCGCCCACCCGTGGGGTTTCTCAATGGTATTTAGCCAACAGTATTGGGTTATCATGGTTTTGGCCCGCGGTATTGATTATTTTATTATTATTATTGAGCCCCATGATCCTTGATTTGAGGAAGAGCTTGCTTATATAAAGCAAAGGAGATCATTTGGCTTAAGCATGTTTTTGGTTTAATATCTTATGAGGGTAAGATCTAGTCTAGATCTAAATAAGGTGAATCTACTGATGGACTAAGATCTCTTTGGCGCATGTTCAGATCTGTAGATCTGACTGTCTGGGTTCTTTCTGAAGTCTTGAAATCATCTATGCCCGAAGGTACGCAGGTACAGTGAGCGAGAAGTGTGTACATATGCAGGAGCGAAGAGTTTCAGGTGCGCCGGTACGCAGGCACAGAAGGGTTTCAGGTGCGCCGGTACGCAGGCACAGAAGGGTTTCAGGTGCGCCAGTACGCAGGTACAGAAGGGTTTCAGGTGCGGATGACCGCAGGCAGTTCAGTGGACTCAGAGCGAGGTACGCAGGCTAGCAGTTGAGCAGAGTACGTACGTATGCATGCTAGCAGTTGAGCAGGGTGCGTACTGTATGCAGGCAAGCAGTTGAGCAGGGTGAGTACCAGTATGCAGGCAAGCAGTTGAGCAGGGTGAGTACTAGTATGCAGGCGAGCAGCTGAGCAGGGTGCTTACTTCTCTTAAAATCCTTGTTTATCATTGTTGTGTTCTGGGTTTGGTCCTATTATTGTTGATCTGGTTACTACAATTGATTGGGTGATTCTCTTATACTTGATGATCATTTGATGCTGATGGATCCAGTTTGAAAATTTATGAAAAGTGGTCCTTGTAAGAAAAGAAGTAGGGGGTTGTAGCTCCCTTCCAAGAGAAACTGGAAAACGAGAGAGAGTTGTAGCTCTCTACAGGTTGCAGCCTGCGTACTGGTAAAGGAATGCACCAGTACAAAACCATTGTAAAAG
>APFE030397105.1:88237-105045 GCA_000404065.3 Pinus taeda | reverse complement strand
ATATATGCATTTGTATGGTTAACACACATCTGGTCCTGTGTTATTTATGAATATAGATCTTTGTTCTTCGATAGTAGTATGTTGCTGTGATTCCACAGGTGCTCTTTGAAGCTGGGAAGACAAAGAAGAAGCGGAAAAGCTCTATCAGGAAGGAGAGAAAATCAAGCGTAAGACTAAGGTTGGTCTCCTTTGTTCCACTCCTATCTATTTTCATAAAGGAAAGCGAAAGTAGACTTTACTTGTTTGTTTCTAATATAGCCACCAATATTAGTGGGAATAACAACATCTGAGTGGACACTATTCCCAGTAACACCTGTCGATACTAGAATAAGATGTATGCCTGCTACTCAAGAACACATTCCTTTTTAACCATTGTTACCTAACAGAAACCAAAGAGACAACACAACATCAACATACAAAAAATTCCGTATTGAAATATAGTCATAACTTAGCTAAGAAGTCAAAAATATATTCTTAATTAATAAACTTTGTATTTAGAAATCATGTTTCTTCATTTTTAAAAAACAATATACATTGTACAACAGTTTGTTATATGTATCCATACAATTATATCATAGCATATGTCACTCAGTAGCAATATATGGTGCCTAAAGTAAAAAAAGCTAATTTTTTCAAGAAAATGGATTTATAAAAAAGCTTTGAAAACTATATGTTTGTAATCAAAGCTTTAATTAGTCTCACAAAAAACTAGTTGGAGTTATAAGATCAAAATCAATCATAGGAAAAGAACAGGACACTAGCCAAAGTCGTTATTCATACATGTTACAACAAAAGCTAGAGTCACTATTTCCATTCCAGATAACTGAAATTTGGCCAGTGGCCTAACAATTAGAGTTGATCAGGAAGGAAGACTTGTCAATACCATCATTTTTTTTTTGCATCATCTGTCATGTCTCTAGATCTAGGTTTTGCTCTACATTCAGCTTGAAGGAGAGACCTACAAGGCTCACATATTTCTTAGGAAAATAGATAACTTATCCAAGAACATTACGGTTGGGAAATGAGAGAAGGGTAATCTATTATATCCCAGGAGGACAACTGGAATTAACTTCCAATGCTCGACCAATTTTATTGATTATGAGGGTTAAAATATTGGATGATAAATACAAGCATGAACATTGCAGAAGACTATTGGCAAAGATCAAAATCCTCTTATGGATGGAAGGAACACTTTCCTAAAGAAAACCAGAGTATCATGGTGATCTTGAAGCACTAGATGGATTACATTCAAAAGTTCTTTGATCCAAAGAATAATTATACCACCACATTTAAAGTACCATTTGAAATTCAATTGAAAAATAGAATTACATGGATCTACTCTAGGATGATGTACAGAGGTTGATGATATATAATATTTACAATATTACAACTCATAAAGAAGACTATAACAATCCAAAATCTGTGGAGAGTTATGTTGGAGGAGAATTTATTCCTATGATATTGACTCTAAAGTCTTATTAAACCATTGGAAGAATAAATTGTATGAAACATACATTGGATGATGTGTAAGGATTATTCAAATCATACATTGGAGTATCATAGTTGCACAAAATCCCTATATTTGACTATACAAGACTAGTAGATACATCTCTAGGCTAGATGGAGGAAATTATGCCAAAGAAAAAGAGGATACAGTCTATGGATTCCATTTTTAAAGAAATTCATATATGATGGTGGTTGATGGGTTGATATAACTTTAGAGATTAGGTGAAGGTAGTTTAATGCATCCAAATTGTGTTCTAACTCATTGGATATTATGATTTTTTCAACACATATAAAGGGATGGAAGACAAGAATATACTTCTACTTTCAACCAGTGAAAGCCAATAGATTGATGAAAAAAATATCAACAAGAAGATGATAAATTAATGACACATAAGCCAATAAGTCTTATCGGGGAAAAGCACTGCCCAAAACCTCACCTATCTGTATTGCATTAATTAGAAATATGTGTGAATATACAAAGCTTATTCTCACTAGAAAAAATCTGCAGAAGTATGCTCAACTCTCTACCTCAACAACCTACTATTAGCCAACACTTAGCCAATTTCTATTGCCCTCCAAGCCCCTATTTCTTTGCACAATTACTAGGATGAATAACCCATATTTAAAGGCAATTTATCCTTCCAAAACTATATAATCCTAATTAGGTCCTCTTCCTAATTCCATGAATGATATTTAAAAATTAGGAAACCATAAAACTGATAGTATATTGTCCCTACACTTTAGTGTTAGCTGGGTCTTTCTCACAACTGACATACATGAGTTTCCAATGATTGAATCTTCGGTTATCTAGAGTAGCACTTCTGAATGCATCGTTGAACTAACTGACTGCTAATCCTCTACTACTTCAACAAATAATTACAACTAGTTTAACTCGCTATAACTCAATAAATTGTGTTATCTAATTACAACTCATTCTAAAATCACACTATACCTTTAAAATTTAGGGATAACACTTACGTGGCTTCCAAAATAATTCCTACTCGAAATTCCTAAGCTAATTAAGTTAATTAAACTTAATCAACTATTTACAAGTTTCTATGAGAATAGAATTCGATTTTAATTAACAATTTGATTTAAGGACAAATTAAGATGAAATTTCTTGTTGTGATTTCTCAACAGTCCCCCTCAACAAGAAAGGGATTATTTATTACCCTGATCCTGTCTCTATGAAACTCGAATTTACATCTTGATAATGCCTTTATCAAAATGTCAACATCTTTCTCCTATGTGGGAATTTACTCTAACAACATGATCCGCCTCAATACAAAATCTCTCAGATGATGATATGAGATATCAATGTGTTGGACCTATCATGAAAAACTAGATTTTCAGAAAGTTTGATACAACTCCAATTATCACAATAAATCATTGTCAGATCCATCTGCTAACAAAACAAACCAACCAAGATATTCCTCATCCAGATGGCCTCACATGTTGGCTGACTTCTAGCCATGTACTTTACCTCTACTAAACAAAGTGCAATTGATCTTTGTTTCCAACTGTACCAAGAAACTGCAGCTAACCCAGTATTGGAAGTCCCTCCTTATGTGCTTTTCTAGTCGGATGGACTCCCCACCCAATCTTCATCCTTGAAGCCTTGAAGCTTCACTCCCTTTGTCTGATTGTACTGTAATCCCTACTAAGTAGTGCCCCTGAGGTATCTCAATACATGCTTTTCTGCCTTCCAATACAACTTGGTAGCCCTAACCATCACTTGATTTAGCTAGTTAACAACATAACATAAATTTGGTCATATGTTCACAAAGTACAAGAGTGGACCCACAAGCTACCTGTATACATAAGCTTTCACTACCTCTCCCAAAGATGCCTTCGAATACAACTTCATAGGCCTAACCATAAGTTGACTCAGCTAGTTAAAATGATAGCATAAATTTGGTCCTGTGTTCACCAAGTACATGAGTGAACCCACAAGCTACCTATATATATTAGCTTCTACTACATCTCTCGAAGTAGCATCCTCCTTCCTCCAGTTACTAGCTAGAGGAGTCTCATACGTCACCCTTCCATACTTCCATGCCCATAATGTAATGCATGAACCCCAAATCCTTCATCTCAAACTCTCTTGCAAGGTCCTCCTTGCAAGATTTGATCAATTGATCATCACCTATTAGTATGATCTAATCAACATAAAGTACCATGATCAACATTTTACCTTACACCACTATGTCGTACAAGTTCGCATCCGCTTCACTCTTCGTGAAGCCCAACCTAGTGAAGTAGGTATGTATCTTGGTGTAGCAAGCACGAGGTGCATGCTTCAGCCCATGCAATGCGCTCTTCAGTCAGCACATATATGAGTCATGGTCGAAGGTTTAAAAACCTTTAGGCTACTGTATGTACACCTCTTCCTCAATCATTCCATTAAGGAATGTTGTCTTCGCATCCGTCTGATGTATCTTCCAACCCATATGCACTAATAGTTCCAATATATATTTGATTGATGAGTACCTTCCAATAGGAGCAAAGGTGTCTTCATAGTTAATCCCCTCCACCTGTGAAAAACCATAGGCCACAAATCTAGCCTTATGCTTCTCCACACTACCATGTGTAGCTTTCTTTACCTTGTAAAGCCAATGGGAGCTAACCACAAACATATCCTCCAATCTTGGGACCACATCCCAAACACAGCTATGAACTAAGGAGTCATGCTCCTCCACCATGGCATCAACCCAAACTGATTGCTACACTACTTCCTCAAAGGAAGATGGCTTTGCACAACACATCCGCTCATAAGAGCCATGTATCCAGTGTATCTATCAGGTGACCTCCTCTATCTGTGTTGTGATGTGGGTGCTCTAACATTCTCTCTAACATTCGAAAATAATCTATCTTCCTCTCTGGTGTGCTTTCTCCCATCTCTAGAAAACTCTTCCTGAGTGGATGTCTCCACTCCTGGATCCTCTACATGTGGCTTGCCCACATCAACCTGAGGCTTCTTAACCTTAGGAGTTAAAAGATACTCAATTGTATGTAGTTGAAGCTCCCTCTGAAGGGAAACTTGCATGTACTTCTCCTCATCGAACTATGTCATACAAGTTCGCATCTGCTTCACTCTTCGTGAAGCCCAACCTAGTGAAGTAGGTATCTATCTTGGTGTACCAAGCACGAGGTGCATGATTCAGCCCATGCAATGTGCTCTTCAGTCGGCACACATATTACTCATGGTCGAAGGTTTAAAAACCTTCAGGATGCTTTATGTACACCTCTTCCTCAATCAATCCATTAAGGAATGTTGTCTTCGCATCCATCTGATGTATCTTCCAACCCATATGCACTAACAGTTCCAATATATATTTGATTGATGAGTACCTTGCAACAGGAGCAAAGGTGTCTTCATAGTTAATCCCCTCCACCTGTGAAAAACCACAAGCCACAAATCTAGCCTTATCCTTCTCCACACTACCATCTTTCGCTTTGCTTACCGTGTAAAGCCAATGGGAGCTAACCATAAACATATCCTCCAGCCTTGGGACTACATCCCAAACACAGCTATGAACTAAGGAGTCATGCTCCTCCAGCATGGCATCAACCCAAACTGATTGCTACACTGCTTCCTCAAAGGAAGATGGCTTTGTCACAACACATCCGCTCATAAGAGCCATGTATCCAGTGTACCTATCAGGTGACCTCCTCTATTTGTGTTGTGATGTGGGTCCTTTGACATTCTCTCTAACATCCAAAAATAATCTATCTTAGTCTCTGGTGTGCTTTCTCCCATCTCTAGAACACTCTTCCTGAGTGGATGTCTCCACTCCTGGATCCTCTACATGTGGCTACCCCACATCAACCTGAGGCTTCTTAACCTTAGGAGTTAAAAGATACTCAATTGTATGTAGTTGAAGCTCCCTCTGAAGGGAAACTTGCATGTCCTTCTCCTCATCGAATCTAACATCATTGCAATCCACTGTCATCCTAGTAGTTGACAAGTACACCTAATAGTTGTGAGGTGTATCACTGTAGCGCACAAAAATCCACAACTCTATTGTTGGCTAAAGCTTCTTTTGTGCATGTTTAGTCACATGAAAATATACCGATGACCCAAAAATGTTGAAGCGACCAACATCTGCCCTCTTTCTGGAACAAGCCTCCTCCTGTGTCTTCATCCCAAGTATTTGATGCGGGATACGGTTCTAAAAATAAACCATTGTGTTACATGACTCAGCCTATTAGTGTAGTGGGAGACCCTGATCATGCAACATCACCCTTACTGCCCCTACTATGCTTTTGTTCTTCCTCTTAGCTACCCCATTCGACTGAAGGTTATGGGGTGCCCTAAAATCCCATTTAATCCCTTCAGCTACAAAGAAGTTCTTAAACTAGTTTAAGACATACTCACCATCATTATCAATCCATCGGTATTTAATCTTCATGCCCAACTCTTTCTCCACTAATTCTTTAAACTCAAAAAATCATTGTGACGCTTTGATCATTTTTCTACATGAAAAATATCCATCATTTTGGAGAAAATTCATCAAAAAATATAACATAATACGTGTTTTTTGTCATGGATGCTGTCAAGAATGGTCCACACACATCTGAATGCACTTTATTTGGAATAGCCTCTGCTCAACTGTCTCTGTCATGAAAGTAAGATGGTGTATTTACCCAATGTACACACCTTGCATGTATCAACTTTATCTAGTGTACCTTTGGGAAAACTAGTGGAGATCTACTACATGATTTTCAAAGCCCCATGATGCAAGTGGCCCAATCACCTATTCAACAACTTGCTAGTGTCTCAGCTCTACACCATCTCTTCTTTTGTGCTCAAAGTAGCACAATATTCTACCTCCAACTTATAGAGATTCTTCACCTGAATCCTTATCTTCTTTACTTGACTCATGGCTATGTGTCGAAGGAATGCCCTTCCTTTTGAGAAGATAACATCATAGCCTCTATCCTTAAGAATGGAAAAGTATACCAAGTTCTTCTTCAGCTTGGGTACATACATAACATTCTTTAAGATGAGTGGAGCCCCATGCTCCCTCTCAAAACTAACCATGCCCAATATAGTAGCATTATACCTCCCATCATCACTCATCTCGATATGAATCTCGAGATCTTTCTCCTCCAGGTCACAGAATAATTGCTTGTCACTAGTAATGTGGAATGAAGCTCCACTGTCTAAGTAACATACACCTCCCATCATTGATGACACCATGCATGCAATGAGGGAAAAGTCCAATTTCAATTGAGAGGCCAAAGCCTCACCCACCACTCCTCTTGAGGACTTCTTCTTGGACTTCTTGAGTGGACAATTTGTAGCAAAATGGCTCAGCTCATCATAATAAAACTATTTAAATTTCATCGTGTCTTTCTTCTTACCTCCATGGGAAAAATCCAATTTGGAATGGGAAGCTTTCCTTTCCCCTTCTTTACCTTAATCGCTAAGTCACAGTTCTCTTCATCATCAATCTTTGATGACGAGTCATCCCTAGTGTTCCTCTTGATCTCCTCTTACATCAAATTTGACCACTATCGTTCCCAATCTGGTAGCTTATCCCAACCATTGACAGAGTCCTGAAAACTATGCCAACTCTTTGAGAGTCCCATAAGAGCAACAATTACTATATCATCCTTGACAATAGTGATTCCAACACTTCCAAGTTCATCACGACATTCAGTGAACTTGGTCAAATATTTTGGAGGTCTCAACATTCTTCGTTTTGATTTTTCAAAGTTTGTCCTTCAGTACTAATTTCCATTGGTCACTATTGTTCTCATACAAGTCCGTCAATGCTTTCCACATAGCATACAGAGTTTCCTTTCCATGTATGCTCGAGAGAATGTGGTCTCAACCTCCTTCAAGGATTATTCACCTTGACTTCGCCACACACTTCTTCCATTCAACAAGATTTTATGCATTCGATGCTGGTGGCTTAGGAATGTCTTCATCAATGAATTCCTTCAAGTCATCATCCTCCAGCACAACCTCCATTCTATCCCTCCAGGGTATATAATTTGAGTTTCCTTCCAAGGCATACTCAAGCTGCAAACCGTAGAATGCCATCTGCTGATCCTAAAGTATGTATTGGAAATTCGAATTTCACCTATAACCCTAAACTTAAAACCTAGAAATCTCCTCTAGTATATTGAATTCAACTTCAATACCATGAATATTTTCCTGTAGATTCACAAGTTCATGCAATTTACTAAAGCACAGTACAAGAATCTACTTCCACTTTCAACCAACGGAAGCTAATAGATTTATGACAACAATATGAACAAGAAGAATATATATTAACGGCACATAGCACAATAACTTTTCCTGGGAAATTCACTGCTCAAAACCTCGTGTATATATATTGCATTAATCATAAATATGAGTGAGGATACAAAGTTTGTTCTTGTTAGAACAATTCCGCACAAGTGTAATCAACTCTCTGCCACACAAGCCAACTATTAGTGAACACTTAGCCAATTTCCACTGCTTGCCAAGCCCCTATTTCCTTGCACAATTCCTAGGATGAATAGCTCATTTTTAGAGGGAATTCATGCTTCCAAAATTGTGCAATCATAATAAGTTCATTTGCTTGATTGCGTGCATGATATTAACAACTAAGTAAGTCATACAATTGATAATACAATGTCACACTCTAGTCTCAACTGTGTCTTCCTCAGAACTGACATCCATGATTTTCCGATGAGCGAATATTTAGTTATCTGGAGTAGCACGTGTGAATGCACCAATGCACTAACTAACTGCGAATCTTATACTAGTTCAACAAACAGTTAGAACTAGATTAACTGACTATAACTCAATAAATTGATTTATGTAATTACAACTCAATCTAAACACATATTGGACCCCTCAAATTTAGGGAGAACAGTTACATGAATTCAAAAAGACTTCCAACTATACATTCCTAATCTAATTAAGTTAATTAAACTTAATTAACTATTTAGAAGATTCTATGAGAATAGATTTCGATTTTAATTCACAGTTTAATTCAAGGACAAATTAAATTGGAATTTCTTGTTGTCATTTCTCAACACTATGGGAATTTCTAAGATTTATATTATGGGTGATTCAAAGGTGGTAATTTATTGCGCTTGAAGTAAAAATTATATCCAGGAGTTCAACGTCCAATTCATGCTCACTCAAAATTGAGAGACCATACAAAATTTGAAGTGGACTATTTTCACCATATTGTAAGAAAAAATAACAATGCAACTCACACTCTCCAAATAGGTGCTCACTTTTGATGCAGGTATTGTAGTTTCTCTAGAGTTCTTGGAAAGTTATCTCTTAGGAGATATGGCCTTCCACTTTTAAATCCTTGAGTGACTAACTTGTGTTGTAATTTTTATACTTTTTGACTTTTTGGTTTTTTGGAACATGATTTTAAATAGAATTGTAAGAAAGAAATAATAAAATTTTAGATTATATATTTGGGAAATAGAAATGATATTTGAATGATAAATTTTAGAGTCTAAGTCCAAATAGTTATACTAAGGTGCTATTTGGATCATCCTCTTACTAACACTAATAAGCATGAAATATAATGTTTTTCCCTTTTAAAACAAACACATCATTTTAAAAATTCATAAACCACATATTTATACCTATACTGTAGAAAAATCTAAAAATATTTTTCTCGATATCTAAAAGAGAATGATCTAAATCTACGTAATTTAAAATAATCAACTTTAACAATTAAAATTTTTACTGAACTTTCTAAATAACATTAACTATGGATAAAAATTACACTATCTAAAATTCATTTCATGAGTTGTGAACTCTTGATTAATCTAAAATCTAATCAAAATTGTTTCTAGATTTTTAAAATGTTATAAAACTTCTTGTGAAAACTCCAGAAGAATTTAAAATTAAATATATAGAATCAATTGAAATATCTCAATTATATATTAAATAATTAGAAAGAAAATTAAAAAATTAATAAAAATTATGATTTAAATAAATGTATTCTAAATTTCAATTAATTTAATATATATACATATATAATTGATAATTTTGAAGGAAATTTTGAAATGATCTTTTGTGAAGCTTCCATTGTTGAAATTACCAATATGTAAAATAAAATATAAAAAATCTTGAATAATGTGAAGTAACAGTGGGTCACCCTCTTGACTTGTGTGAGCTTAGCTTTTGGACCTCTCTTTACAATTGGAATGTTAAGTGTCGTGGTTGCATCTATAACCTCGCCCCAAAGTTATATACAACCAATATTTTTTGTCTTACTTGGGCCAGACGATCGCATTACCGCTTGCATTTCCTCTCAGAACGAGAGATGTGCAAGGGCGAAATGGAGGAAGATGGCACCCTTATGTCCCTGCTCAAGTATTGTCACAACCACAAAAGTATCTCAGCAAAATCGAGGAAAATTCTAAGTCAACTAACAAGTTCAACTTCGGAATCAAGAATGCCAACCATATCACCATCTCACCGACAAAATCGCAACTGTAGATCAAGAATGCCTTATTTCTTATTACAATTTGCCCCACAAATCCTTCCATCATTCATTAAAGCGAACATCTAAATGGCGTCATAACTAGTCTCACAGCCGATGCACAGATATCTACTAATTACTGAGATGGACCAAAATTCGACTTCACCCAATACTGAAAATTCGGGTGGAGGTGGAGCGTCTACCATGTTGTTTGTTGAAATAATAATTTAAACTGCAGCGTTATTTTACTTTGCGACGTGATCTTATCGCAGATCGCAAATCGCATGCATGCATCTACCTCCGTTTGTTCATTTGATTTCTGTCGATTGCGATGTTGCGATGAGATCCGATCGCATATCGTAGATCGCACCCATTTGTTTCAAGCATTCCCCTGTTTTACAACGAATGCGATTTTGCGATGTGATTAAATCGCAAATTGCAAAATTTCAATGGTTCAAGTACGGGCCTGCACATGAACATTACGTGAAGTTTTGGGTTTGACCGCCATTTACTGCAGTGAAGAAATAAATGGTACTTACTCCTGTTCGTAGATTGTAGGTAAATGTTTTCAATTTTATTATTTGTTTAAGTCACAGAAGTATGGCATAGTAAATGTGTGTAATTTTTTTATTGTTGCATATGTAATGTAATATTTTTTTAAGTTGACCATTGTAATGTGAGGGAAGCGCAAGGTGAAACACACAGCAGTGTGAATATGAAGAATGCAACAGCATGAAGATGTTTTTCTGTTGAAGAAACGAAATGTAATGGGTAGCAGAGCATGTAAAAGAAATTTTTCTTTACAGCAGTAAATGTAAGATTTTGGTTTTACAACAGTGAATGTAAAAGAGGTTTTTTTACACACAGCAGTGTAAAATCTCAAGAGGAGACAGAGTAATTCTTTTTGTTGAATTGTTGTTGGTAAATCCCTCTGAGAGAGAGGAAGAAATTTGTAACTGAAGTTGTCTTTGATTAATGAATACAAGTTTTATTTTGTATGAGGAAAAACTTTGTCTGCTTATATTTTTATTTTTTTAAGGCTTCCCTGTGCTAAGATTCTGCGGAGAAAACAGAGCATTGTCTCTATGTTCAGTTAATTTGTTTTTGGAATTTTACCAGGAAAATTCCCAACAGTGGTATCAGAGCTTGTCCAGGGTCTTTGAAGGTGTCAAAGAAGCTGAAGGAAGGTTTCTTGCTGCTGCAGCTTCTCCAGCAGTGTGAATACTCAGTGAAAAATCCAAGGTATTTTTCAAGTTAGTTTTTTGTGTTGCTGTTGAAGATGGTGAGTTATTTTAATACACAGTCAAGCATTTTGAAGCATAGTTAAGGAGTGAAAGAATGGCTAGCATCAGCACCAGCACTATCCTGGGTATGTTTAATACTCAACTCCCACAGTTTAATGGGAAAAACTATGATTATTGGGCAATAACCATGAGAGCCCTGTTTGCCTCACAAGATTTATGGGAATTAGTTCAAGATGGTTTTGAAGAACCAGCGAATGAAAATGAGTTTAACAGATTAACTCAGGCAGAGAAAGATTGGTTGAAGAGCAATAGGAAGAAGGATTCAAAAGACCTTGTATTTTTGTATCAAGCAGTGCATGAGAGTGTGTTTCCAAGGATAGCAGCAGCCAAGGCATCCAAAGAAGCATGGAAAACTCTCAAGACAACCTATCAATGCATGGAGAAAGTGAAAATAGAAAAACTACAGTTGCTGAGGAGAGATTTTGAGAACCTATGCATGAAAGAGTCAAACAATATTGACTCATTCTTCACACATGTGATTGGTTTGGTCACACAAATAAGGACTCATGGAGAAGTTCCTGAAGAAAGGAGGATTGTGGAGAAACTATGGAGGATCCTACCCTCAAAGTTTGATGTGATTATCACCACCATAGAAGAGACAAAGGATCTCTCAAACTTTTCAATTGATGAACTTCATGCATCACTGATAACACATGAGCAGAGGTTGATTAGAAATGAAAACTCATCTCTAGAACAAGCCTTCAATACCTAGATGTCCTTTGGAAGAGGAAGAGGTCAAGGCAGAGGAAACAAGAGAGGAAGAGGCAGAAGCCAAAACAAAGGTGGAAGAAATAGTCCAACAAATGCTCAAGGAAGAGGCAACAATCCAAATCAGAACCAAGGCCAAGGCAGCAACCAAAAAAGTGGACATCATCATGCTCAAGGGAAAAGGTATGAAAAATCCAATGTCCAATGCTATTATTGTAAAAAATATGGGCATTATGCCAATGAATGTAGGAAGAAACAACATGATATGAACAATAGATCTAGTGCAAATATCATTAGAGAAAATATCAGCCAAGATAATGTATTATTAGCTTGTAATATGGCTGAAACAAACAGTGAAGATATATGGTTTCTAGATTCTGGTTGTAGCAACCATATGACAGGAAACATAACTTTGTTTTCTGCTTTAGATCAAAGTGTGAAGTCACAAGTCACACTTGGGACTGATAGTAAAGTTTCAGTTATGGGTAAAGGAGAAGTTAAAATATTTACAAAGAAAGGTGAAAAGAAAAACATAGCAGATGTCTATTATGTTCCTGGAATGAAATGTAATCTCTTAAGCATTGGGCAGCTTGTTCAAAAGTGGTACAATGTTTTCTTTGTGAATGATGTATGCACCATCATGGATAAAGCATCCAACTAAAGATGTATAGCTGAAGTGAAGATGATGAGGAATAGGATGTTCCCTCTCAGAATAAGGGCAGATTTGAAAAATAAAGAAGTAATTGCAGCAGTTACCCAAGAGGTTTTCCAAAGCATACCAAAGGATGAAAATTGGTTGTGGCATTTCAGATTTGGACATCTCAACTTTGGAGGTCTTAACTTGTTGAGTAGAAAAGGAATGGTAAGAGGATTACCATTAATAGAGAAATCAGACAGCCTTTGTGAAGGTTGTATTTTGCGAAAACAACACAGAGAAAGTTTTCCATCAGGGAAAAGCATAAGGGCAAAGGCACCCTTAGAAATTGTCAACTCAAATGTATGTGGACCAATGTAAGCTCCATCACTTGCAGGAAGCCAATATTTTCTAACTTTCATTGATGATTTTACTAGAAAAACTTGGGTTTATTTCCTGAAGATCAAAAGTGAAGTGTTTGAAAAATTTTGAAATTTCAAAGCACTTGTAGAAAATCAAAGTGGGTTGCGGATCAAAGTTTTGAGAACTGATAGAGGGGGTGACTATATCTCCAAGGAATTCCTACGGTTTTGTAGAGAAAATAGAATTCACAAGTAATTTACAGCTAGGTACACCCCACAGCAAAATGGAGTTGCTGAAAGGAAGAATAGGACAATCATGGATATGGCGAGGAGCATGTTGAAGGCAAAGCATTTGCCAAATGAGTATTGGGTTGAAGCTGTAAATTGTGCAGCATATATTTTGAACAGGTGTCCTACAAAAGCAGTGATGAACAAAGTGTTGGAAGAAGCATGGAGTGGGAAAAAGCAAAGAGTCACCCACAAGAAAGTTTTTGGATGTGTTGCTTATGCACACATTCCAGATCAGCTAAGGAGGAAGTTGGACAGCAAAGGGGAGAAATGTATTTTCATTGGATACACTGAGGAATCCGAAGCTTACAGGTTGTATATCCCATCTACCAAGAAGTATTTTGTAAGCAGAGACGTTTAGTTCATTGAGGAGGAATCTTGGGATGGAAGCATAGAGAAAATAGTGAATGCTATAAACTGTTTGTCTCATGATGAAGGTGATGAGGAGATAGCTGAAATACATCCCCAAACATCAGTGCCAACACAAGGGCAGCAAGCGACACCCTTGAGGAGAAATGAGAGCGCTTCTCCAAGCACACCACAAGGAGGAAATTCAAGTGCTTCTTCAAGCACTTGCACACTGAATGAAAGAGGTAAGAAGTTTAGAAGTTTAAGTGACATTTATGATGAAGGAATGAATTTCTTGTTTGCTTTGTATTGTCATGTTGATGACCCTGTTCATTTCGAAGATGCAATTAAAGATGAGAAATGGATAGAAGCCATGGATGAGGAGATCAATGCCCTAAAAAGAAACAAGACATGGGATTTGGTTGAGCTACCAAAAGGTAAAGAAGTCATTGGAGTTAAATGGGTCTACAAGACCAAAAGTAATGATGAAGGCAACATAGAAAGGCACAAGGCAAGACTTGTTGTCAAGGGATACAAGCAGCAGTATGGGAAAGATTATGAGGAGACTTTCGCACCGGTTGCAAGAATAGAAACCGTGAGAGCAGTGTTGTCCATAGCAGCACAAAACAAGTGGAAAGTTTACCAAATGGACATGAAGTCAGCATTCCTAAATGGAGTGTTAAAAGAAGAGGTTTATGTTGAACAACGTCCAGGCTATGAAGTTGAAGGCCAAGAGCATAAAGTCTACAAACTGAAGAAGGCTCTTTATGGGCTGAAGCAAGCTCCAAGAGCATGGTACAACAGAATAGATGCTTGTCTGGTTGAGAATGGGTTTGATAAGTGTGATGGTGAACCCACACTCTACATAAAGGAGAATGATGGGAAGATTCTTATTGTTGTTTTATATGTAGATGATTTAATTTTTACTAGCAATGATGCTTCCCTCATTGCTGATTTTAAAGCAGTCATGAAAAGTGAATTTGAAATGATTGACTTGGGCTTCTTAAGATATTTTCTTGGAAATGAAGTAGACCAAAGTGAAAATGGTGTTTCCTTTTTTCAAGTTAAATATGTAGAAGCAGTGTTGAAGAGATCTAACATGGAGAACAACAAAGCAGCTGTGACTCCAACAGTAATGGGGTTGAAATTGACCAAAGAAGACAGTAGCAAGGATTTTGATCCAAAATTGTAAAAGAGCATAGTTGGCAGTCTTATGTACTTGACTGCAACTAGGCTGGACATTATGCACGTTGTGAGTTTAATCTCTAGATTTATGGAAAGACCTAAAGAGACTCATTGGCAGGCAGCCAAGAGGATTCTAAGGTATGTGAATGGAATGAAGGGGTTTGGTATTTTATACTCCTCTTCTGAAAGTTTCATGTTGATAGGTTACACCGATAGCGATTGGGCTAGAAGTGTAGATGATTGGAAAAGCACATCCAATTATGTTTTTCACATGGGTTCAGGAGACATTTCATGAGCTTCTAAAAAGCAGCATATTGTAGCATTGTCTACAGCAGAGGCAGAATACGTGGCAGCTACCGCAGCAGTGTGTCAAGCGGTTTGGATGAGAAGGATGCTAAGGAGCCTATGCCAAGACCAAGCAAATGCAATGGTTATTTTTTGTGACAATAGCTCAACTATTTCCCTGTCCAAGAATTCTGTGTTTCACAAACGAATGAAACACATTGATACAAGGTTCCATTACATCAGAGATTTGGTGAACAATGGAGTAATTGTCTTAAAACATTGCAGGACTCAAGAACACATTGCAGATATCTTGGCGAAGCCTTTGGGACAGAAAAATTTTGAGTTTTTAAGAAAGTGTCTAGGTATAACTGATAACCCAGTAGTTGAAATTAAAAGGGAGTGTGTAAATAATAATTTCAACTGCAGCATTATTTTACTTTGCGATGCGATCTATCGCAGATCACAAATCACATGCATGCACCTACCTCCGTTTCTTCACTTGATTTCTACCGATTGCCATATCGCAGATCACACCGATTTGTTTCAAGCATTCCCTTGTTTTACAACGAATGCGATTTCGTGATGCAATTAAATCGCAAATCGCAAATCGCAATTTCGTGATGCGACTAAATCACAAATCGCAAATCGCAAAATTTCAATGGCTGAAGTACAAGCCTACACATGAACATTACGTGAAGTTTTGGGTTTGACCACCGTTTACTGCAGTGAAGAAATAAATGGTATTTACTCCTATTCGTAGATTGTAGGTAAATGTTTTTAATTTTATTATTTGTTTAATTCACGGAAGTATGGCATAGTAAATGTGTGTAAGTTTTTTATTGTTGCATATGTAACGTTATATTTTTTTGACTTGACCATTGTAATGTGAGGGAAGCGCGAGGTGAAACAAACAGCAGTGTGAATATGAAGAATGCAGTAGCATGAAGATGTTTTCGTGTTGAAGAAACGAAATGTAATGGGTAGCAGAGCATGTAAAAGAAATTTTGCTTTACAGCAGTAAATGTAAGATTCTGTTTTTAGAGCACTGAATGTAAAAGAGATTTTTTTTACACACAGCAGTATAAAATCTCAAGAGGAGACAGAGTAATTCTTTTTGTTGAAATGTTATTGGTAAATCCCTCTAAGAGATAGGAAGAAATTTGTAACTGAAATTGTCTTGGTTTAATGAATACAAGTTTTATTCTGTATGAGGATAAACTCTATCTCCTCATAATTTTTTTTAAGGCTTCCTTGTACTAAGATCCTGTGGAGAAAACACAGCATTGTCTCTATTTGTTTTTGGAATTTTACGAGAAAAATTCCCAACATTGTTGTTGTGGGGAATTGGAAACATAATTGCCATCATTATGTCACTTTACTATTTGGTATATTATCGCTATGAAATTCCATTTCTTCTTTGTGTATTATGGTCGTTTATTATCGTTTTGTCACTTGCATATTTTTTGTACGTTGTCGCTATGGAAATTTGTGCAATCGAACTTCAAATCACCCATTTAAACCACGACGGTCCTATGATTGGGATCAAGGAGGGCACCTTGGATTTGTTCCCCACAATGTTATATTCCCACCAAGTCTGGCATGTTGAGATTTTCTATTTGTAATAAAATAGGCAAAAATCTCTGAAGGTGACAACAATAGAAATTCAGTTCCTAGATTAACTCCAGTTTGTTGGGAGGGAGTTAATGCCTCCTATATTTGATGTGAGTGAGTTAAT
>APFE030397105.1:34489-83972 GCA_000404065.3 Pinus taeda | reverse complement strand
TAGATGTAGATAGTAGATTGAAACAAGGTGATGTATCTGACTTTCAGCACATTCAGTTTGATAGCATTTCTAATGATAGTCATGATGACCATAGTTCAGATACTAGTCATGAACAGGTTTCAGAATCAGAATATGAACAGGGTTCAGGTTAGATCATGAACAGGTCTCAAATACTGATCGGCAAGAAGTTCCTATAGAGGGCAGTCAACCAATCATGGAAGTGCCAGAAACATCCTTAAGGAGGTTGACAAGACTCAAACGACCACCGAGAAGGTATGATGATTATGTCACTTCTGCTGCATTTACTGCTAATGACAATGAACCTCTGTGCTATCAGGAAGAAATAGAAGGTTTGAAAAGTGACAAGTGGAAAGCAGCCATGAAGGACGAAATGATGGCCTTAAATAAGAACGGCACATGGGATCTGGTGGAGCTTCCGAAAGGCAGGAAAACTGTGGGGTGTAAATGGGTCTTCAACCTGAAACGAGGTGTGAATGATACGGAAGACAGGTAAAAAGTGCGACTGGTTGCAAAAGGGTTTTCTCAGAAAGCCGGTATTGACTTTCATGAGATTTTTTCACCAGTGGTTAAAATTGTTTCAATTAGAATTGTGTTAGCATTAGTGGCTTTGCTTGACTTAGAGTTGCAGCAGTTAGATGTTAAGACTGCATTTCTACATGGTGATTTAGATGAGGAAATATATATGGAACAACCGGAAGGGTTTGTTCAGCATCGCAATGAGAAATTTGTCTGCAGGCTCAAGAAGTCATTATATGGCCTGAAGCAGTCGCCTCGGCAGTGGTAAAAGAAGTTTGATTCTTTCATGTTGAGTCAGAAATATGTTAGAAGTGAATGTGATCATTGTGTTTATTTTAAACAGTTGAATAATGGCATATTCATTATCTTGGTATTGTATGTTGACGATATGCTTTTAGCAAGCAAAAGCATAGAAGAAATCAACAGGTTGAAGGCTCAGATGGCAAGGACATTTGATATGAAAGATCTAGGAGCAGCAAAACAGATTTTGGGCATGGAGATTTTTAGAGACAGGAGCAATGGTAAGCTATGGCTATCACAACAAAAGTATATTGAGAAAATACTTTTGAGGTTTGGTATGAATAATGTGAAGCCTGTTTCAGTCCCTTTAGCTTCCCATTTTAAGCTTTCTTCGAGTTTATGTCCTAATACAGATGAAGAAAAGGATTATATGTCTCGAATTCCATATGCCAATGTAGTAGGGTGTTTAATGTATGCGATGGTTTGTACTCGACCAGATATTTCACATGCAGTTGGGGTTGTCAGCAGCTACATGGCAAATCCGGGTAAAGAACACTGGTCAACAGTGAAATGGGTGCTTCGGTATTTGATAGGCACAAGTAGTTATTGTATTTTTTACAATAAGAGTAGTGAATTTGTTTGCAGATATGTTGATTCCAATTTTGCAGGTGATTTGGATAAGAGAAGGTCAACTTCAGGGTACGTCTTTACTCTTGCAGGTGGAGCTATCCGCTAGATGTCAAAGCTACAGAACATTGTTGCTTTGTCCACTACGGAAGCATAATACATTACTGCTTCTCATGCTTGCAAAGAATCGATTTGGTTGAAAGGTTTGTTTGGTGAATTTGGTAGGTTGCGGGAGAGACAGTCAAAGTGCAATACATTTGGCTAAGAATCCAGCCTATCATAGTAAATCAAAGCATATACTGATCAAGTACCATTTTGTAAGACAGGTTATCACTGAAAGGGGAGTCTCTCTTGAAAAGGTGCATACAAAGGAGAATTGTGCAGACATGTTCACGAAACCATTTTTGTTAGAGAAGCTACGCTGGTGTTTGGCTTCTCTTGGCTTGCAGAAAAGATAAAATAATAATAACAGGGCATCAGGCTAATTGTTGTCAAGGTGGAGATTGTTGAGATTTTCTGTTTGTAATAAAATAGGCAAAAATCTCTGATGGTGACAACAATAGAAATTCAGTTCCTTGATTAACTCCAGTTTGTTGGGAGAGAGTTAATGCCTCCTATATTTGATGTGAGTGAGTTAATGAGGCTGTTAGATTCTCTATGCTATATAATAGGCAATCATTCGGATGTTGGCTAAGAGTGTGTGAGAGTTTTGTGAGGATTTCTTAATGTAATCTCCTGTTTTGATTAATAAATTGCCGATGCCTATGTTGTGTGGACGTAGCCAAGATTGGTTGGGTGAACCATGTTAATTCCTGTGTCTTATGTGCTTGATTGTTTCTGCGGTGTTATCTTGTTTAATTTTGCTGTGCCTCTGGATTCCAACATGGAAATCATTCAAATCTGCAGAAGGAAATGAATTATACGAAGCAGAGGATAAAAAGTGTTGTTCGATTTTCCCGAGCGATTATTACGGATCGGAGGTCGTGAAGATTATCCCTGATTGCGGTCACATGTTCCACATTCACTGCATTGACAAATGGCTTCACCAGCAAGAAACATGCCCGATCTGCCGAACTTCTCCTCTTCCTTCACGAAGTGCCATTTCCCTCGCACAAGAGTCGCCTGCAACTGCTATTCCCTCCGCACTTGATCATGATTCGATTCACCCTTTTCCAGTACGAGGCTGAGGTTGTACGATAACAGAACCCGAAAGACTGTTCTTTCATAAAAAAAAAATTGTGCTTGCCTGCGTTTTCATATTATATAGATATCTTATAATTCATCACACGGATACACGGAACCGTGATTTATATGAATGGAGGTCTTGTAATGTTTGCCAGAAAGTTTAAATTTG
This sequence comes from Pinus taeda, assembly GCA_000404065.3. Taxonomy (NCBI): domain Eukaryota; kingdom Viridiplantae; phylum Streptophyta; class Pinopsida; order Pinales; family Pinaceae; genus Pinus; species Pinus taeda. The sequence continues at coordinate 81,214 of APFE030397105.1, read as the reverse complement.
TAGGAATCCTCTTCCGTAAAAATTTGTTATTTCAGACATCATAGGTTTTGCTAATGGTATATCGCTTGGTGATTACATAATTTTTTAATTAACTTACAAAAAAATTGTTTTCTTGTTGTGTGGAGTCAGTGAAAAATATGCATGGCTTATCATTCTCTACCTGTACTAAATTCCGAAAAATCTATGGTCACTTTGTTAGTTCCGTGGCTTGACTGGATAGCAAAAATTTAATGGGGCTGGTGATACTGCAGAAAATCAATATGTTAATCAATCGGATTACTTCATTTTCATTTTCATTGGGTTCATGCTTTCGATGAATTTTCACCTAGCCCCAAAGGTATACGCAACAAAACATTTTTTTACATTTCAACCAGGAAAGTTCAGCTAAAGCCAGCCATCTCACAGTAGATCAAGAATGCCTCATTGTTATCGTTCTCTCCCTCTACTAAATTCGGAAAAATCTACGGTCATTTTGATAGTTCCGTGGCTGGACTAGATATGAAAAATTTAGGTCGATCCTCCAGAAATCAGGTCGCATGAATTTTCTTCCTAGTAATTGGAATGGGAAAATCAGATTTAAGTCAAGGAATAATGGGTTTTAAAGTTTTTTAAAATTGTTTTTGTTATTATTATTATTATTATTGTCTAATTTTAAGGTTACTGTCAAACCAGATATTAAATTAGTGTATAAGACCTTTTGTTTGTGAAACAATGGACTTACTTATTTCAGTATTTGAGTTTTTTTATTAAAAAAATTATTTACTTTGTTAGGATAATTTAGGTTTTTATCTAATCGAAATATTAGGTGGATCTTCCAAAAATCAGATCTCAATTTTAAGGTCAAGGCCAAGGGGAACACTAAATTGGTACATGAGACTCCCTTGTTTGTGGGACAAGGGACCTACTTAGGTTTCTTGAATAGAAAAATTATTTACTTCCATAAGATAATATAGATTTTTTTCTAATCAAAATATTAGGTCGATCCTCTATTGCATGAATTTTATTCCAAGTAATTAGAATCGAAGAATCAAATTTAATTTAGAAAACATGGTTTAGAAAGTTTTTTTTTTTGTCATTATCATTTTATTATTATTATTTATTATATAATTTTAATGTCACAACCAAGCTACACACCAAATTGATATATAAGACGCCCTTGTTTATGAGGCAATAGACCCACCACCTATTTCAGAATTTGGGTTTTTGATTAAAAAGTTATTTACTTTGATAAGATAATTTAAGTTTTCCTTCAATCAAAATATTAGGTTGATCCTCCAAAAATCAGATGGCGTGAATTATCTTCCGAGTAATTTGAATGAAAGAATCAGATTTAACTTGGAAAACATGGTTTCGAAAGTTTTTTTAATTGTTTTTACCACTATAATTTTAATATTAATATTATTGTTCTTTATTATCTAATTTTAAGATCTTCTTATTAATTTGAATGGAAGAATCAGATTTAACTTAGAAAACATGGTTTCCAATTTCTTTTTAATTGTTTTTGCCACTATCATTTTAATATTATTGTTATTTATTATACAATTGTAAGGTCACAGCCAAGTCAGACACCAAATTGGTGTATGAGAGCCACTTGTTTGTGGGACAAACACCAAATTGGTGTATTAAAGCCCCTTGCTTGTGGGAGAATGGAACCACCTTTGTCCAACTTGTTTGTGGGACAAACACCAAATTGGTGTATTAGAGCCCCTTGTTTGTGGGAGAATGGAACCACCTTTGTCCAACAATTTGACTGCTAATTCTACCAAGGCATGCGTACTTTACCCCCCTCTAGTTTTAAACGGGTGACCTCTAATGAGGAAATGCATGCTCTTAACAATTGGGCCCACTAAATTGGAGTCAGTGCTAATTCTACGAAGGCAAGCATACTTTACCCCCCTCTGGTTTTAAACAGGTGACCTCTAATGAGGAAATGCATGTTCTTAACCATTGGGCCCACTAAATTGGAGTCAGTGCTAATTCTACCAAGGCATGCATACTTTACCCCCGTCTAGTTTTAAAGGGGTGACCTCTAACGAGGAATTGCATGCTCTTAACCATTGGGCCCACTAAATTGGAGTCAGTGCTAATTCTACGAAGGCATGCATACTTTACCCCCCTTTGGTTTTTAAACGTATCACCTCTAAGGAGGAAATGCATGTTCTTAACCATTGGGCCCACTAAATTTTATTCAGTGCAGATGCATTTTAACTATGGACAGGGATTGATTTTTTTGAGGTGTAAACTTATTTTAGATTGTTTAGATTGTTAGGATCACAAATTACTAGAGAAGTGGTGGTGTCTAAAACCATTGTTGTGTCAAAAACATCGTTGTGTCTAAAAACACTTTTTTTGTTCTCATTCTAGAGTAGAACAGACACTTTTTTTGTTCTCATTATAGAGTAGAACTAAAAATTAGGAAGTCTTTGTCCTATAAATAGACTACGTCATAGATAAATACTATGTGAAAATCCATGGGTGTTGGAGCTCGCGTAACTTCACCAAGTCAAGTTTACTCAAAGAAACCTAACAATCTCCTCTTTAAACTTCACTCCGCGAGATTTACATAGTCTCATTCATCAACCATCTCATATGAGTTTTTATGTTCTACATTACCAGAAATGGGGGGATGGTCAACATTCTTGGGAAAAGCCTCTCTATAAACAAGATAGTATGAGAAACCTCGTCTTATATGTTTTTCCTTGTTTTCATTGGCTACAAACTTGTTTTTTGTGAAATGCGACATTTCCCACGAAACACATCATTTCTCATAGCTTATCATGCAAAAAAAAATATTCTTTTTTCCATGAAACGCTTTTCTTTCACCTTCTCTTCTCCTTAGCCTGTCAATTTCCTTTCCCAAGTCATGTTAAAAAATGCTACTTGCCTTTTCGACCTGTGCATGCAAATTATTTGCATTTTCTAGCTGTGTAGATGTGTATGCGAACTAGTGTTTGTGAGCATGTGACTGCCTCAAAGGCAAGATTTGAGGCATATTTAAGCAAGAGAGGAGAGAGGGTTCATCATTTAGCAGATGTAGCCAAGGCTAGCTCTGAGCCGAGCCAAGCATTAATTAGCTTCATGCCTCGCACCATGATCTGTTTCTTGTGAACAAAGATGTGAGGTACAAGACTTCATGCATAGGTATTCAACCCTTACATTGTACAATTGGTTTAGCTTAAGACATCTTCCACTATAAGTTCTTTATGCAGATTTTCAATTGCTGGCTCACAGACATCATAGGTCTCCATAAATTTTCATTCACTCGCTCACACACTTGAAAAAATTTATCAATCTTAACTTATGCATTTCCTTTTCTATCAATACTTTACAATTTATTTAAATTATGTATGCACATTCATGCCTTTGTCTTATCAATCCTCAAGTCATTCTACTCACTTTCCCATTTCTAAATGACAACGACTATGTTTTAATGAGTAGGAGTCTTTCACCTAGAAAATGTGAAACAAGACGATTGCCTTCAAAAATATGGTAATAAATTTTCTTGAATATTGTTGAAATTGAGAATTTTATCATATATTACCAAAGCCTTAGGTGGGGTAAATGGATTTCCCAAAACTAATTTCTTGTAACAAAATAATGAATCAAATAGTAACATAGGGTTATCGTTGATCATACATCGAGAACTATAGCTGGCAATGGCTATTAGGCATAGTTTCCTTGCAATAGATGAAATTATTCACTACATTGACATTATGCTTAATTACAAGGAAAACTAAGCAACTACAAAGGCATTTCAAAAAGATAACAATCTTACTCAATTACTATCCTTACCACTAAACTTGAATCTATGAGCTTTGATTGTGTTGGAGTTGTTGGAAATGTAATAACAACATACAATCAAAACTTGATACAATAACCAAAATCTACCTAGGTCATCATCTTATTACCTTATGATAATTGAATCGTTAGTTGCTTATTTTGACTATTCATTCTTTTTACCTTTTACCCTAGTTTATTTTATTCATGGTCGTTGGGGTTGTTATACGAGATTTACAATTGCAGGAAAAAGTATCTCCCCTAGCTCGGTGGCTAACCTAGAACAACACAAAGACAAGGAACACAATGCTTTTCCTTAAAGTAAATAAATAATGAAGTGAGGCCTACATGGAATCCTTCATACACTTCACTCCTTTAGCTTCGAAGCTGCAATTCCAGCTTTGAATGCCAAAATTAGAACTTGCATAGTCAAATAACACGAGCCAAGAAACTACGATATCTATGCAGTATCATCTAATTAATTCATTTAATAGATCAACATGGTATCGAATATATGAAATAACATCACATATAGGAAAACAATGAATTATTTGCATTAATATAAATGGAAGCAGATTACAACCATAACTAGCAGTTGATCTTGTAGAAGCGCTCCTCCAAGTTGTTGACTTGTCCTTTCCTTATCACAATATGCACCTCCAATCACCATACATGCATGAGATGATGATCACTCACTACAACATCATAAGGGCATTATCACTCTCCGAAAGCCAAACCCCAAACACATAGAAGGCTGAGAATATATAAAGAAGTAGCGTACCTTGGGTGTTCTTATCCAATTACCAATCTAGGGAAAGAGATCCGCCTTTGATGTAGGGATAGGTCGAAAGAATAAGTGGTGAAAAATCAAAGCTAGGGAAGGATAAAATTGAATGTATTATCCAAGGTAAGTAGTTTGAACAATTTCTAGAAACTCTTAGAAGGTGAAGCTTTCAGAATCCTGATCATTCTCCTAGATTTCTAGAACCAATGTAGGTGCAAAGGGGAGGACCCTGCTAGTAACCAACGCAGGCCATAATGGAGCAACACGTAGGTGATCACACAAAAAAGGAGCGTTGGTCGTCAATTAGCTCAAATGAAGCAGTTTAGGGTTGAAACTCTTGGCGATGAAGGGAACATGCTTATGGCTTTGTAGAAGATGGTGACAAGGGGGAATATGATTTTGATTGATCCCATTAGGAGGCTCGCTGATCGGATGTGAAAAAATATCCTTTTCCCAATTCACTTATGTATAAGGCTGGTTACAAAAAGAGATGCTTCATCACCAATAAGTTTTGTTGAGGCGTCAGGAAACAAGTATAGAAAAGGAACTTCACTAGTCTACCAATCTACTTGATTTACATGGGTGGGAACAATAGAGCATTTTTGTAGGATTGCTTCGATGCTTCACTCCCCCAATGTCAAAGAAAGGTATTTTGAAAGCTAAAACAAATATGTGGCTCATTTTTGTGCCTTCAAAATGATCTAGGGAATTTTTGTTGTATAACTTCATATTTCTTTACTATATCCCAAAATAGATGATATGAACAAATATCAATTCATATTATCTGTTTCAAATATTTATAATGAGGTTCATCAAATGATTTTGAAAGTTTTTCTTATTTGAATGCTTGGCCTAAGACATTAGAAAGACCCATTAAGGCTAGCTTGGATTATATTGTTGGTTGGACATGGTTTTCCTTCTTATTGATTCACAGTAATGTGAATGGATGCAAATGTGGTACCAAGGAAATTTGAAAGATGAGATTCCTGAAGTGGCAAACCCCATCTTATTGAAAGGAACTCTAATAAAGCTTTTATATTAATTAGATTACATCTATATATTTCATTCCCTATATGCAAAGCCAACAAGTGCATGAAGAAGACAAAAAGTTGTGAGGTAGATTCCACACACTATAAACAAATATGTAAATGGTAATTAGCACTCTACCAGGTTCATAGCACCTTCCAATCTTTGCATGCCTCCTTTCATAATTTAGTGCCTCCCCATTTTACTTGTTTTTAACTATAATGAACATATAGACTATTAGAGTGCCAAAGCAAAAAGATATTAGATGGCTAATAATATGATCACTAGCACTTTTTTCTTAAAGTTAGATCACTATTTAGGAATGTGTCTTTATAGTTTCACATGTGGAAACATTGGATATTTATGATTAATCCTTTGTTTCATATTCTTCACCTTTAATCTTTTTTCTCTCTCCTCGTATCTTATACACGAAACCTTCAAACTCCATTCTTGTACCATTCTCGTTTCTTGTTTCATTTCTCGTTTCTCACATTAGGTAAAATAGTTCACATCCACCCTCATGTCAGGAAACCCATACATTGCCACCTTAGTACCTCTTCAAGTGTTCTATTCCACAGCTTGATGGCTCCCTGTGCAAGTTGCACTACATGTATGCCTAACCAAGCTAAGGTCTTACAGCTGTGCATGCTCCCAAGCAACATTTATGGAAAATACCTACACTGAATCAAAATTCTTCAAGGAATTACACATCACACACTAGCTTATTCACTCTATACAACTCCATTTCCTTCTCCACTCTTTTCTCACATCTATACTACCACTCTTTGAGTTTATATATCTTACATGATCCATAAGTGACTTGGATCTTCAACACCATTTATAATTGACTACTCCATGCAATTGATTTAAATCTTATTCATCACCTTCAACTTTTCTTAATTTCCAACCATTTTCTGCTTTGTAAACTTCAGTGTGTTGCACCCTATCTCATAAGATTACACATCCACATTAGCAAAGCTACGCTAGATCACTTTCCTTTACCACTATCAAAACAACCTTTACCACACATGAACACTTTCCTTTGTCATTGTCACAACAACCTTTACCGCACATGCACAGTGTCTTCGTGGTCTCTAGCTTCCTATATAAAATTTATCATTTAGTTGTAGCCACTTGCTCTAGCTATGCGTACTCTTAGCTACTAGATAAACTACTTTAGATTAAAAATATTCCACAGTTCACTGAAAGCCTAAGGATGAGATCTTTCCCTTTTTATTCTGATCTATTTCACAAAATTCCCTCGTCAATGTTTTCATTGTATCTTTTTCTCCTATTTTAGTTGTCATCATGCATGGAGACTCATCAAATTCTATTGTGTGACTCCCATCTTTATCAACGTCTGCAATCGTCTCCCTTATCTTCTCATCTGTCATCTCAAATATGAGAGCACCCATTACACTCAAATCTTCCTCTATTGATGACATTATTGATACAATTTTCTAGTGAACTCTCACGACGTTTAGATGACCATAGTCTAACCAACCTGTAATGTTTTCCAGAAAATCCTAGGAATTATAGTAAGATTTTGATAAATTCGGTAGGGATTTTTCTAAATCTAGGTTACAGTTGTCAAACTTCAAGATTTTGGATGCCCCAGAGGCTTTTGTTGGTTTTGAATCCATCTACACCATCAAAAGCATGGTTCAAACATTGCAACTTGACTCTACGATTTTTCCCTTACCTTTGTGCGACGACTACTACAATTGCCTGAGCTACTCCATCAGTCCTTTTCTCTTCCACCAATGATCATTTTCTTTTCTTTTCATTATATGAAACTTCCTGAGTTTCACACAGTTGCAACCTCTTCTCTGATTTGGGAGAAAAATTCTTCTGAAGAAGGGATTTTGATGTGGAAAGCTTCTTCATGCTTCATAGCGAGTTTTCCTTCTTGCATGACCATCTCTTGAATGACATGACAGGCAATTTGATAGGCGGTGGTGGGTGACAAATGCTCCTTCTCTACAAGGTTGGAATTTTGATTTTTCCTTACCCGTCATATATATATTTTTTTTTACGTTTTAGGTCCTTATGCTTCCCGTGAAGAAATGTTATGTTTAAAAGTTTTCCCTTCAAGAATGATGTGTTTTTTCTCTCTCCAAGAATCTTATACATGAAACCTTCAAACTCCATTCTTGTACCATTCTTGTTTCTCTTTTTGTTTCCCGTTTCTCACTTTAGGTAAGAAAGTTCACCTCCCCCCTCAAGTCAGGAAATCCATATATTGCCACCTTTGTACCTCTTCAAGTGTTCCATTCCACAGCTTGATGACTCCCTGTGCGAGTTGAACTACATGTATGCCTAACCAAGCTAAGGTCTTACAACTGTGCATGCTCCCAAGCAACATGTATGGAAAATACCCACACTAAACCAAAATTCCTCAAGGAATTACACATCACACACTAGCTTCTTCACTCTATACCACTCCATTTCCTTCTCCGCTCTTTTCTCACATCCATACTACCGCTCTTTGAGCTTCTATATCTTGCATGATCGATAAGTGACTTGGATTTTCAACACCATTTATACTTGACTACTCAATACAATCGATTTAAATCTTATTCATCACCTTCAACTTTTCTTAATTTCCAACCACTTTCTGCTTTGTAAACTTCAGTGTGTTGCACCATGTCTCATAAGGTTACACATCCACATTAGCAAAGTTACCCTAGATCACTTTCCTTTGTCACTATCAAAACAACCTTTAACACACAAGAACACTTTCCTTTGTCATGGTCACAACAACCTTTACCACACATGCACAGTGTCTTCATGGTCTCTAGCTTCCTATCTAAAATTTATCATTTAGTTGTAGCCACTTGCTCTGGCTATGTGTACTCTTATTTGCTAGATAAACTCCTTCAGATTAAAAATATTCCACAGTTCACTGAAAGCCTAAGGATGAGATCTTTCCATTTTTATTCTGATCTATTTCACAAAATTCCCTCGTCAATGTTTTCCTCATATCTTTTTCTCCTATTTTTATTATCATCATGCATGGAGACTCATCAAATTCTATTGTGTGACTCCCATCTTTATCAATGTCTGCAATCATCTCCCTTATTTTCTCATCTGTCATCTCAAATATGAGAGCACTCATTGCACTCAAATCTTCCTCTATTGATGACACTATTGATACCATTTTCTAGTGAACTCTCATGGAGTTGAGATGACCATAGTCTAACCAACCTATAAACTTTTCTAGAAAATCCTAGGAATTCTAGTAAGATTTTGATAAATTCGGTAGGAATTTTTCTAAATTTAGGCTACAATTGTCAAACTTCAAGATTTTGGATGCCCCAGAGGCTTTTGTTGGTGCTAAACCCAATTGCACCATCCAAATCATGGTTCTAACACTGCAACTTGACTTTGCGAATTTTCCCTTACCTATGTGCCATGAATACTACAACTGCCTGAGCTACTCCATCAGTCCTTATCTCTTCCACCAATGATCTTTTTTTTTCTTTTCATTATATGAAACTTCCTGAGTATCACACAGTCGCAACCACTTCTCTGATTTGGGATAAAACTTCTTCTGAACAAGCGATTTTGATGCGGAAAGCTTCTTCATGCTTCATAGCGGGTTTTCCTTCTCACATGACCATCTCTTGAATGAAATGGTAGGCGATTTGATAGGTGGCAGTGGGTGACAATTGCTCCTTCTCTACGAGTAAGGTTGGAATTTGGATTTTTCTTTACACGTCATATAATTTTTTTTTACGTTTTGGGTCCTTATGCTTCCCGTCAAGAAATTTTATGTTTAAAAGTCTTCCCTTCAAGAATGGTGTTCTCATAATAAATTGACCCTTCACCAACAAAATTATTTTTAAAAATTTATCCTTCAATAATATAATTATGTTAAAAATCTTTGCATATTTATCGTAACCGAAAAAAAATAACCATAACACACAAATAACTTATTAAATCTTAAATTTTAATTTGAAAATAAATGGAGCACTCACAATAAAATATTCTAGAATCAAATTCCATTGACCAACAAACATATTATCTCTCTTACAACATACAATGGGTTCCCCTACAAGAATAAATCTACAACATACTAATGGGTCCTCAAGAAAATCTAGGACTATAGGCTAATTGTGGATTAATCAACCCTTTTCCCCTAGCATTTGAAATCTTTGTATAAATTTTTTAAGTGTCTTTATCTTTAAACATATCAAAACCCTAACTAGAATAGCGACATTATTACAATACATAAAATAAAATAAAATAAAAAAGTCACCTAAAGATAGAAAAACATGGAGTTCATTCTTCTTATTCTTTAGTGTATAATTGAATTGACTAATCTTATTTTTCTCTATATGGCATCATTTTAATAATTTAGTATTGATCAAACCCATTATTTTTCAACAGCAATGTAAAATTATAACAAAGATACAACATTATAAAATTATAACAATAATTCAAAAAATAAGTTTCTATATGCTATAATAAATTAGATTTAAGAAACACAATCTAAGTATTATAGGCTATGTCATTTTTATAAATATATTTTTCTAATTAATTATTTGAAATATAATTATAAATTATAAAATTTCCAAATACTCCAAAGAAATTTCAACATTAAAATTTTTATTTGTATTAAAATAATAATAAAATTTAAATCTTATCAAAAAAACAATTCAAAACACACCATATAAAACATTTATATATCTTCTCCATATAACACATAAATATTTAATTTAAGTTTAATATATTATACCAATATTTCATACGTTTATTCATTAATTATATCTCACTCTGGAACTAATTTTAAAATTAGATTAATTTTATAATTAAATCTCCAGAATTCCATCCAAAAAAATTTTCACTTATACTTCCAATTACTACTTTTAAACTACTAAACATTAATTAGTTTATTAAAAAAATAATATTATTAAGATTATATGTAATGACTCCTATACTCATTCTCAATTAAATTCCAAACTCTAAGTATCATCATAGTAAAAATGCATGCAGAATTTCAAGTTGTTTTTTTTCCCGTCTTTTCAAGAAGGTAGTTATACTAATTTCCTTTTAATATTTCAAATTCATTGCTTACATAAATATCTCTCAAGCTTCGTTGAATCATTCGAGGAGAATTCCATGCACGGCTAATGGAATTTAAATTAATTTATTACAACAATTTTGAATAGTTTTTATTTAGGGTTAAGTTTTGTTTGGGAATTTTTTTGGTTAAGATTAGTAATTTTTTTTTTTTTTTTTTTTTTAATTTGATTATAAAAATATTTGAACAGTTTTTAATGGTGGAAATAGATTCTAATAAATTTCATACCATCAAAAAAAATTTTAAACACCCAAAATCCTTAAACCTTAACAATTGTAACTCAAATTTCTTAAAATATTTGAGAAATTTTTACCAAAATCATCCTAAAATTTCTACTATTTTCCCAACAAAATTATGACTTCATTACACTGCTCTTTTTCACACATGGCTGGAGACGGCTTTACTAGCACGCAATCTGGGCTGTTGTCTGACTCCTTAGAACTTTCTTAACCTATAGACGCACCTGCCTAACATGACTTCTGTTCGTGAGTATTAGATTTGCTTCTAAATGACATTAGAAATCTTTCACTAGGGCCCTGTTTCACATTATTGTAAAATTAAACTACTTTAGGGTTCTTTTCGCTGACTTGGAGTTATCTCAGAGGACTATATTCAAAATATCTTAAGCAACCAATTCTCTAATATAAAGGCTTCAATATTCAAAATATATTAAGCAACCAATGCTCTAACATGAAGGCTTCAATATTCAAAATATCTTAAGCAACCAATGCTCTAATATAAAGGCTTCAATTTAATTTATATTGTGAAGTAAAATTTGTGGCATACTAAGAGTGAGTTTTATAATTGATTTCGATTTGTAAATATTTCCACGGGCGGTCGTTTAGAATAACAAACATGGGAAAGATGGTGAAATTTAACGATAAAAGAGGGTGGCGAGAATTTAAAATTGGTGTGAACAAACAAAATCGAGACAGACTGGCCATCTGAAGTTTCACCATTTCGTACTTGTTCCATGGAATGTTGTAACCCTTTGTGTCGATGACTTATATAATTATATGCATACTTTTAGCTTGCGAAAAAAAACCATTAAATACAATAAAACTGTAAATAAAATATGTATTAAAGAAAAGGACAAATGAGAGAAACAAAAATTTAACAAACTTGGACATAGTACAACTTGTATTACAATTTCTTTTCCAATTGTTTCCCGTTGCCCTGAAACAACCGATATGGTGAAGCACTTTTGTTCCGCTCTTCTCTTCTTATTTGCTTGTAACGTAATGAAGAATGTAAGCCAATAATAATGGTTCATTCCAGCGTGCAGGTGGGCACTCTGATGTTTCTTCCATTTGTATCAACTTCCATTTGTATCAAGAATATAAAATTATTGACAACTGATGGAATTTAATCTCAGAGGGCGCCCAAAGCCTATCTTATACTTAGTATCACAATATCCCAAAGACTAACCAGTCTGCTATAGAGCATTAAATGTCCTGGGACATGCAGGCTATATAACAAAATAATACACAACCTTAGTAGCTACATATTTAAAAATAAAAGCTATGTATTATTTTGTTATTTTGTTATATAGCCTGCATATATCAGGACATTCAATGCCCTATAATAGGCTAGTTAACCCTTGCTTACATCTTAAAAATTATACTTACTTAATCTCCATGGTCCTTGCAATTGTGTTTTCCAGTGAGGAACTTGAGGGTTCATGCCAACTCAAACTTCCAAGTACATGCGAAGTTGCCAAGTTGTCAGCAATGTTAGGGCCTTGGAACTTTGATCTTGGTTGTTAGAAAATAAAGTGAAAATAAATGGGTGTAATGACGTTTTCATAAAATTCGTAATCGTCGAAAATACGTTTTCTACCTTTCTAAGCATGTGAGGAAAAATAGGCAGCGACAAATTTTAACCATTAAATACCGAAAAATGCCATATGAGGACTCCTCTGTTCACGTACTTCGTGCATTTTGGCTGTATGCTTGCAATTCCCCATAACACCAGCACACTTTAGCTGGCCAACTTTGAAGAGAGTCACGTGTCTTCAGCGTGACGACCTCCATCTTTGCCAGATGGGTTACTTCTTCTTTAATGGAACCATGGGTCCTGTTAAGATTGTAGGCTCCTCCACTTTGCACTGTCTGGCTCCAGCAACGCCATTTACTCATCACCCTGCGGCGTCCAACCATCACGGCCACATCGACTTCTTCCATACACCACTCCATAGACCATCGCGTTATTTGTTGCCATTATTTTTGTCTCTGGCCACTTTGAATTTTATATTTATCATTTTGATTCACTCACATTAGGCTTTGATACCAGATGTTAAGAATATAGAGCACCGATCTAAGTTGTCACGCTCCCAGGCCTATGGTAGTCTTCCAACCATGTCCGGCGAGGTGCCGCACCACGGTACACTTTCTTTCTAACAATACTCATGCACATGGACTAGGCCTTTCACATAAACATACTTAGTTTATTTTTCTCAACTAAGTAAAAACATTAACCTTATACTTAATGAAGCCCATACACATTCATTATCAATACGCAATTAACCAGAACAATAACAATTGCACACAAGTATAAGGGGAGGGGCAACTCGCGAACAAGTCTGCCCGATAACAATATATTATGAAAATCTTCAATAATACATCATACAAGTGTGCCTGGCAAAATCCAAGGCCAACACTTAGAATTATTTACAACAAGGCATAAGACAGCCTTCTATATACACATTTGTGCACCTTTGCCCAAGAGCGGGTACCCACACAGGTCACCAAGACGCTAATACAATCTTACACAAATACCATGTACAGAACCTCCTCAACCGTGATAAACCTTCACATAACCCAATCCAAAATATGTGAGACCTTCTTATCTTTCATGCGCATGAGGAATGCGCATCTCCTCAAGACCTTCGCACTTTTTCTTGTCCTTATGCGAAGACACTCCAAGCGAAGTTCGATGATTCTTCAAATGAAGCTTTGCGTCCATATATATATACGCATGCTAGCTCCAAGTGTGAGGGGTGTCAGCTTTCAAAGCCAACCTCATAAACTATGTTATATCGCCATGCTTTAACCTTTTTGTGAGTCGGCCTTTGCTATATGCAAAGCCACTCCACGCCAAGATATATAAAGCCTTTCTTCCTCTTTTATTTTCGCACTAAGTGTTATCGCACTTAGTTCCATCGTCACATTTTTCGTCGCTCTTATGTCGCACCATAACCGGCTCACCCGTTGTCGCATTATGCTCGGCTCGTCCTTCGCATAACCGCACCCGCCTATAGTATGACCGCGCCTGCTCGTCGCACGGGTCGTCCGCCCATCGTGCACGGGTCGCCCGCCTAAGTTGTGTTCGTCCGCCCATCGTCGGGTCCGCCCACTCATCGTGCAGCCGTGCCCGCTCGCCGGGTGGCCGCATTCGTTCATCGCACTGCTGGCTCGTATGTCTGTCGCAGTTATGTCATATAGGTGCTCCAGTTCACCGTCGCACAAGACTCGTCCATCGTCGCACCCGTGTTCGCTCGCCGCGCCCAAGGAGCGCTCGCCCACCGCGCGCCCACCCGTCGTCGTGTACGCCTGCCCGAGTCGCCCAAGTGTCGGAGGTTCACTCACCCGCTCGTCGCACCGCCCGCTGTCGTGCCAAGAAGCGCCTGTCATCGTGCCAAGAAGCGCCCACCGTCGTGCACGGGGCGCCCGCCCATCATGCACGCCTGCGATGGCGTTACATAAGTGGTGTCTAAAGACACCGTCCTTTGTTTTATTGTTCAGTATGACAAATAATTATGGAGGTTTTTGGACTATAAATAAGTTACATTATTTATCAAACACCATCATTTGTTTTATTGTTCAGTATGATAAATAATTATGGAAGTTTTTTTTACTATAAATAAGTTACATTATTTATTAGACACCATTATTTGTTTTTATCTTTTGTTTTATTGTTCAGTATGACAAATAATTATGGAGGTTTTTGGACTATAAATAAGTTACATTATATATAAATATTATGGGAAGAATTATGGGTGTCTGTATATTTAGAACTTGAAATCACTAGTAATTTGACTTAAGTCATGTTTATTGGAACAACCCTAACATAGATTACAAAACTTGGAAAAATATGTGCAGCCTTAGAGATTTCATCCCCTTTAACAATTGAAATGGATAATTTTTTTTTATTTTTAAATTAATTTTTTTCATTAAACTTGGAAAATATTTGCGCCTAGAGATTTATTCCTTTAATAATTAAATGATATTTTTTATTGTTTAATAATTTTATAATTTATAAATAAAATCTCTTTGAACACTACAGTTGCATAATCATTGCTAGATTTCATACAAAATTGACAAAAAAATTAACCTAAAAAAGGCCAAAATGTAGAATAATAAGATTAGAAATGATTTTAACTTTTAAACTGCTTTATATAATATCTATATAGTTTTTTGTTTTACCATATATACATAATAAGATGAGGGATATTATATTACTGCCAGAAACATGTATTTACAGTGTTAGATTGTCTCTAATGGTCTATCACTATCACTAGAGAAACCAAATTAATAGCATAAACTCATTTTTTTAAACTATTCTATTTTTCCAAATTTGTTAATTTGATAGCGTAAACACATAAAGAAAAAATTACATAAAAATCACCTCATAAGATATTAACCAAATGCTCATCTAATAACATAAAAACAAAACGAAAAAACCACATAAAAAGCACGGCATAAAATGATAAACATAACCACACTAACCGATAAGATATTGGCCTATACCAAATGCCAATCTAATAATAGAAATAAACAAGACGGGCTGCGGGGTAGCTAGTCCCTGCCCCAGCCCACAGCGTATCCTACAGAGCTATAGCCCACAGCAGCTTGATCTATCTAGCCCTTGAAATGGTAAACCCTCTGCCAATGGCTCAAAGAATGAACTTTGCAGTGTAACAGTGTTTGCAACAGAGCTATAGCCTACAACAGCACCAGTCAGTAGATTCTTTTGAAGCAGCACCCGTAGCAGTTTCAGTAGCTCAGCATAGTAGTAGCAGATCCTGTGCAAGAGCACTCCCTCTCAGAACATTGCACCCCGTCGTTTGTGGACAGTTTCCGAGTTTTCAAAGCCCTAAAATGGACAACACTATCGATGTGAAGCTTTGCAATATTCAGTGAATAGTTTGGATCAACACATGAATGCCCTTGTAGCTCTTCCGGGAAAAAGAATCCATGTACTACTGTACTCTCCCACCTGCAATAATTTCCTTCTTAGCTTTTGTAAAACTCGTTAAGAGATGATTCTAACAATGAAATAATTGATATTACGTATAAAAGAGATAAGCCAGTAAGAAGCCCGTGGACTCTTTTAAAATATTAAAATATTTACGCTTAATGTCACCGTAGCCCATTAGACAAATAACAAGACCTCGACCTATTCCAATTGGCATTAAGCGATCAAAATAGATGGTAAAGTGAAGAGGCCGCGTGGAATTCCAACACCACAAAGTCTACATGCCGCTACCGGACTGCAAGTATCAGCTTTCATGGCATAACAATAACCATGTAACTAAATATCAATGCGCATATTGCATTATTCTAACCATCGTCATTTTTTAAGGCGAGATCTATGCCAATTTCCAATCACAGGACCAGAACAGGAGACAAAGTCTCCGACGACAAAGTCAAAAGAAAATGCAGATTATATACGTGTTATTACCTTCACAACGGCATGAAAACCCAGTTCCTGTCCTTTCCAAAAATCAAAAGACATATGCACATCGAGGGATTGATTTGACAAAAAGGTGACGCAAACATGAACTTAGCTGATCAGATAAATGAAATCATGGAACGAGCTGTCTCTATATATTACTAGCCAATCGAGCGTAGAAATATTATAAGATTTCATGGCGTATACTTTTGACATTTCAAGCATGAGGGAAACGTGGCGCAGGACAACCATGACAAATACCTACCCTCCAGACCCGACGTGAAGGTCCCCCCTCATCTCTCTCATTTGCAAATCGAACCACGCATCGTTGTGCAGGGTCTTCTTATGGAGAAGGGATGGAACCCGAGATCAACTGGGAAATAGGAGAGTGCTTCTGAATATTTCCCTTGATTCACCTGATGCCAAGGTTTTTGAAGCTGCCAATAAGACCTCCCTTGCTCCGCATTCCTCTGATGGTAAGATGAATATTTGTAGAGCATTATGAATTGAATTTTGTTAATTACAGTGTAGAAGGTTTGGGATAATTTGGTTGCACGTTCTCAGTGATTCTGTTTTTATTGTTTTCCCTTATTAGGATCTTCAGGGTCTTCTTCAACTGCGGCAACCACCGATTCAAGCAAGAGCATGAGTTTGAGCATAAAGCCTAAGCTTAGTCTGAGCGCCTTGGCGGTCCTGTTGCCGCTTGGGTTTTTGGTTTTTCCAAAGCTTGGAGTCGATTTTCGTTTAAGTAGGTATTAGGACTTTGGATTTGATTTTCGCTTTAATTCTGAGAAGATGGATTCAAGGGATGGGCCACCAATTAGGTTATTTTCTCGGATTTTTGTATTTAGTTCAGATGATCCTCAGCAGAATGCTGAGATGAAACCTACTAATTCAGATGCCAAAAAGAGCCCTCGGGCAAACAGTAAGGGTTCTGATTTTATGAACAATTTCGCTGTGGATCCTGCAGGCCATCCTAAGGTTATGTCTGTGGGGCTTGCAGTTGGTGGGGCTCCTTCATATCGGTTGCCGGGTTGTGAACCAGGGTCTATTGGATTCCATTCAACTGGTTTTGTCTTCCTGAATGGTGAGTTTTTTACATATAGCTTTTATATCAATGGTACATCGGCACATAGTTAGTATAAATGGGAGCATAAGAAATTTAAGAGAATATAATGAGCGGCAAGAGATGCAGACTGTGATGGATAAACTACCTGCGTCCCGATCTGAAGCATGGATGTGAAACTGTGCAGTTGGATGTGAAAGCTTCAGAGGTAAATTTCCTATCCTAGTACTATACCCATTTGTTTCTGGCTGACGCTCTTTTCTTAAAACAAAAACCAGCAGTTATCTTCATGTCCGTTTTTCAGATTTTGTTTTTATTGGAAACAATCAAATCAAATTTGCATTAGCTAATCTATAGAGTAAAAAATGAATGAAAATTTGCAAATAAATTTGTAAATTTATGGAAATTGTTGGAATTTGCTAAAATTGAATGTAAATTGCTGAAAATTTGTGATTGACTCATAAGAAGTCTCCATAGCTTTCAATGAATTCGAATTTTCCAACGGCGTGGCGTGTAATTGCAGCCTGACTGCCTCTTCAAGTAACTGTAGCTTCTATATCCTTTCTAAAACTGTGTTTCTTAGACATGACATTGAATTGTATGCATCAATGTAGTCTCCTATCGAATTACACAGGGATCTAAACTTGTCACTGTGCTTGGTTAGTATTTCAGAGGGATCCAAATTCCCTTGACTGTAATAGTATTCGAACTATTCAAACTAGTTGTCCACCCAAATTCAGGGAGATGTCTGAACTTCTGACTACCACCTTATCCGAACTACAGAGAGATGTCTGAATACTTCTCTGTGGAAATGTGAATACGAGCCTTACTTGCAATTGTTGCCTCCTTGCTATTAATCCACGTCCTCTGTAATTGTCGGCGAGAAGAAAAATGTCTGAAAAACAATGACAAGGCTTGTAGTTAATCGAAGCTCATTATTATTACAATGAAGCCTTTATTTGTTATGTCTCACCTCCTCAGTCCCCTCTGGCCGCACCTTCCCGACCAGCCAACTCAGAAGACTAACCAGCATCGCTCAATCATTCACTATTGAGTATCAGTTCCTTGCGTAGCGTCCTACCCCTGAATATGTTTTGTTAGTTTAAACAATTCTAAAATATTTTAAAGTTTAAACAATTAAACTCCATGAATCCAGAAATGTGAAAATAGAAAATAGTATTTTCCTGTAAGATATTCAGTTATAGAATCATGTCAACAATTTGCTTGAGTCGATATTGCAAGATAGGAAATACAAAGAAATGATCAATGCTCACAATCCAGTGACCTGAAGAGGCCGAAGACGATGCTGAATCTCTGGAATAATCGGTCCGTCTGTCGGAGCGCAGATGAATCTCTAGAATAATCGGTCCGTCTGTGGGAGCGCAGAGCATGTAGGCAGTGAGTTATGAAGACAGAGACCTGGGATTCTGATGCAGACACCGAATCAACATGCAGACAGACACCGAACCAAGCATGGAACATGTGTTGGCAACTTGAGCTACTTATAAACTAGTTCTAGTTCACTGATATATCACTTTAACATTTAATGTTAGCGAATTAATGCTAATGCAAAGATAGCATTAGTTCTGGAAGGTGTCAAGTTGGTCTACTTCTCCTAAGTTTTTCCTAAGTTTTGAGCCTGTATACCTCGGTTTGAGGCCAAATAAGAAGGAAATTGCGTTGATTGGTTAAAAGGATAAAATATTGTATTTTCTGATATGTTCTTTCCGGAAACTTTGGTTTAAGTTGAGATGCGTTTATCGATTATTGTGTCGAACTAATGCTATCGGGCAAAACCGATTACTATAGTCCCTGCCAGCCCGAAGGGCAGGCACTAAAAAGTACATAGAATGCACGGCATAAACTAATAAACGTAGAAACATTGAAAAATAAGATATTGGCCTAAGCCAAAGCACTACATTTTTTTCATCTAGTGAAATTATATCCTAATCATGCCGTAGTTGATCGCCATTAGCAATGAAAGGTTGGTGCCATTGATTGATTTGATAAACAAATTGGCTTTCATGTTTACATTATCCATTTTTTTCTAAGAGCTTGACCATGCAAATAATGAGTTCCTATTAAGTGTCCACTTTGTTGTTGAGGACTCTTCCCATGAAAGACATAATATGTCATTACAAGTTAACAATATTGCTCCAGTGAAATTGTCCACATCACAATCCAATCTCTGTTCTCTCATCACAATCCAATCTCTATTCTCTCTCTCCATATGAGTGTCTAGAATAAACCTATGAGCCTATCTGACTTTCTCTTCGACATCCCAGATTTCCCTCCGGAGAGGATTGAGTGGGGGTGACTCTAAGGGTAACACGGCTAAAGTAGGGTGGCAGAGAATTGAGTGTGTTTATGTTTGATTTTGCAGTGAATTTGGTTACGTTGACAAGATGGTGTTTCATGAAGTATAATAACGTTTTGGCATGCTATAATATGATAATGTTTATACTTGTGAATCAAAATCGAATTTTTATATGCCGAACTTTTAAGTATGATAAATAGGTAAATATTTAAATTGATATAGTTTGATTGTTTGACCTAATATGATTTTGAATCTGTAATTTTCTATAATTTGTAATGTTTTTGAATGTATAAATCATTAAAATAATATAGTTTGATTGATAATGTACCTTTAAAATTTATACGTTATATGATATTCGGTTAGCTTTGTAAAAAAGATTATATGTTTTTAAAGTTTTGAAATTTTATAGATTTAATCTTTAAAGTTATATATCAAAATTTTTTAAATCCTCAATAAATACATTTATAAGTATAAATTTATTATAAATTATATTTATATTTATATATATATATTTATATATTTATATATGAAATAATTGGGTGGAGAGGATGATTTTTTTAGCTTTTTGAGGCATTATGTAGTTGTTAGGGTTTTTGTGGTGTTTTTTTTCCAATGGATGTTTTTTGTATCCATGAGTTTTCCTTCTCGTCTTATGACCACTTCCTTCCCGCTTGCTCATTCCTCCCTTTATTTTTCTTGGTTCTTTCCATTTGTCACTTCATGTTGTCCTTATTCTTTCGCTCCTTAACTAGCAGTTTATGGTGGTTTTATTGGTTGCCAAATGGTGAGTTAGGAGGTGGAACAAGTGAACTATGATATCAGGCCACCCTGGGTCCTAAGATTCTCTAGCTACGATAAATACTCTTCCTTTCATACAATATCAACAGTTGTTAAGGCATGGGGTAGTCTAAATCTTCCGTAGGTTTCAATAAACATGAAAAGTTCATTTTCTCTTACAACAAGTGGTATTATTCATCCCCTTTGTCTCACAACTTTCTCCCACTACTCTTTTAATTTGTACATCCTCTCTCTATTCACAGTTTTTTTCCCTTCCTTCCATGTGCTCCACTAGAGTTCCGAAGGCAACCCATTCTACTCCAAGGTCTGCAGAGTTGTTGGGATAGATAGGCAAGCGAAAATTTATTTGCAAGTGCTATGATTCAGTGAATATTTTCGTTGGAATGGATATATATATTGAGAACAATATGGATTTCATCGTGAAACCCTTAGTGGGTATATTTAGGGTGAAATCTTTCAAGACCTCATTGCTTCAGTCTTGGTTTCCTAGTTCCTAAGATCCTATCCTTGGGTATCTATCCACCCTTCATATTTTTGGTGGGGTTAGATCACTTTTTTCTTTCAATTTTTAGCAAATTGTACTTATATCCAAGCCTAGTGCTAGAATTAGGACAAACATGACATGCTGCTAAAACACTACATTATTTCGTTCAACCAAGTTAGTGAGGTTTCTAATGAGCTTAGGATTTACTCCATTTTTAGTAGTTTTCCACTACATTTTTGGTATTTATATGTCTTTAAATATATTGGAAACATATTTGGTTCTTTTATCCTATTGAAGAAGAATTACAAAGTAGGGATGACCGTCCGATGGGATGGATTCAAATTGATGTCAATTTAAGGTGTCGTCTAGTGGTAAAATTAGAGCTAGTTATGGATGTTTTTCATGGAATCAAAAGGTTGATTACTAGAATATACCTTTTATATGTTTTATGTGCCATTCAGTTAGCCATATTCGGTGAGATTGCATGACCGTGGGTCCCTTTAGGTTGTCTTGGCCCCCACATAATTTTTTATGGATATTCGTGGAGACATTACTTTTGTGTCTTGTTCAAAATATTTGCCACAAGATGTGGAGCTGAAGTAGTCTCCATCGGATATGTTCTTAGATGGCTTCCCTTCTATTGGTATGGATTCTTTTTCTTTTGAACCTCCTTCATAATTGATTCCTTCCTTTCATGGTGTGAAGACTTCCTCCTTTTACCTTTACGATGGGTTGCATCTCCCTACTAGTTTGTCCCATTCTCCTATCATTCCTATTCATTCTCCTCTAAATCTTTCTACCCCTAAGTCCCTTTCTCTACCTAGTCGAACCTTGAACACTCCTCATACTCCTCTCCCTGTGTCGAAGAAGATAAGAAATCATATGCTTTATGCCCAAGGGAAAGGATAAGGGAAATTCCTCTAATTTGTGGTGGTTTAACATTGGATTTTCCCTCGGCCAAACCAATACGAAGGAAATTAATCTTACACAAGGCTTAGGAGTAGACCATGTTGGAAAACATATTACATTTTGTGTGCCCTTAGAGCAAACATAACCCTACATAATGGTGAATTATGATTATTCCTTCTTTTAATTTGAGGTGTATCAGCAGTGCCCATAAAAGGCTAGCAATCAAGAGTAATTTTTCATCAAATAAAACCTATATCATCATGTAATAGGAAAAAATGTTATCTGGATAGAAAGTGTGATCCTTGATTGAGGGGCTACTACAACATTGGTCATTTCATCATTTATATTTGGAAGGTTGGAGGAGATAGTGTAAAACTATTTATTCATCCCATTTTCCCTTTACCATTTTATCCAACTTGACCCTCAAATATTCTCCTTTCCCTTATCCATTCTCAATGTGTATAGCATGTACTCTAATCGTGAGACTATTTGGCTAGATTCGACAAAGGCAATATACCATGCAAAAATGTAAATAATTATTGGAAGGGATGTAAACTTCACTGTCTCCCTGAAAAATGTTTTGGAATAAAAGACTTATATTGACGCTCAACATTGTTTTTTTGTAGAGTATCTACACAATAATCGCGTAGTTGATTTGGAGCTCATTAAAATTCATCCAACATGGCTGAAACACTATTCTAGGGATCAATTAATGTCTAGGATGTTGGCTACATTTTTCATCTCTAAATCCTTTATGATATTTGGTCTCTATTTTAAATCATTAATGGACATTGGAGGTTTCGGGGGTACGGGCGAGGGGAGTCTATTATGTTTTAGTTCAACCTTCCTTGGTTGGAAGAGGAGGATTACTGGGATTTAATATCCTCTAATCAGATTCGTATAGATTATCATTCCTCATCCTCCTTAATTTTTCAACTTCCAGATAATTTGGCTAATGTTAAATAGGTCTCCAAGGCTTGGGATAAGGAGTATTATGTAGAAAAATAAGATGGACTTGCTGAAGTGAAGTAGATGTTGGTTCAAAATATAATATTTGGTGGAGACTTCCCCTCTCACAAATGATCAAGTGGATACTCTTAAGGCCTTGGAATCCAAAAATTATTATCTCCTTTTGGAAGAAGAGGAGTGGTGGTGGTCGAAAAGTAGGGCCATTTGGCTTTCTTTTGGCGATAATAATTTTAAACCTTTTCATCAATATGTGAACTCAAATAAGAAGGAAAACACTATATGGAGTATGGCCAACTCGAATGGAATGTCTCTCCTCTCCTTCAATAACAAGGTAAAATAAGTGATTTACTATTTTCATGCTCTTTTCACAACCCCTTAAGGCTATCCCATTTAGGAAATTATTTAAGTTGTCACTAAATTTTCTAATGTGGTCACATGAAATATGAATGAGATTTTGGCAAAGGAAGTATTTGATCAAGAAGTATTGGCCACACTCAAATCTATCTAGAAATCAAAGGCTTTGGGTCCTAATGGCCTCCCAATGGAATTCTATATGGATTTTTATGATTTGATCAAGGATCATTTGTTCTTAGTTATTCAAGAGTCACACATTCCTTGCAAGGTTTTGGGTTTCTTCTGTTCCACATTGTTATGTCTGATTCCTAAGTATTATGAAGGTACATCATTCACATATTACATGCAAATTGATTGCACCAATATCATCTATAAATTGATATCAACTATTTTTGAAAGAACATTGAAATTGATCCACGTCTCTTCCATCTCCGAGGAGAAATTTAGTTTCCTTCAAAAATAGGAATATTCATGATGTTATTATTGTAGCACATGAGGTTTTTCATGATGTTATTATTGTAGCACGTGAGGTTTTTCACTTTCTCAAAGTGTCAAATTTGAAGGTGGAAATGCCCAAACTTGATCTTTCCAAGGCCTATGATCGAGTGTAATGGACCTTTCTTTGCTTGGTTCTTACTTAGATTGGTTTGTCTCTACAATTGGTCAATTATATTAAGAGGTGAATTGAGTCTATTTCATTTGTTATGTTGATCAATGGATACCGGTCGAGGATTTTATGAGTTTCTAGGGAGACGCAACAAGGTTTCCCCCTTTCTACTCATCTTTAGTTGACAGTGATTAACGCAATGAGAAAATTGTTGGAAGATATTAAATTTGGGAGGCTTCAACTTAGTATCAAGGTATTTGAGTATATTATCATCTCCCACATATTTGATGTTCTTAATTTTACACTGGGAAATAGAAGGGATTTTACTTCCTTTGAGAACTTTTTAGATCTCCTTTGCAAGGAACCAGGCATGAAAAACAATATTAACAGATCATGTATGATATTAAATGGAGTTTTTGAGTCATGAGTCACTTTGACTACATAAACTATGCCCCTCACTATAAATGATTTAGAAGATGGCTTGAAATACACACGGATTTATATTAATCAAAATAATTATTAAATATTGGATTGGTTATGGCCGGTTAAAAATGTAGAGGCTCATATCTCTAACTAGGCTTCTCACTTTCTCTCTCATGTTGTGTACCTTGCACTTTTGAAGTCCGTATGGAGGGTAAACCAATAAATTAGAGAAATATTATGGATGTTGCTAACAAAGTTCTTAATTTGATATGGAAATATTGTTTCCATTTCGTATGAGTTAGAGGTAACAATAGAAAGCGTATTTCCCTTGTTCAATGGCCCAATCTTGTAGATCTGAAGCAACTATGGGGGTGGGGCATCAAATAAATACATATATATTTTTTATATATTTAACTAGTAGATATATATGGAGACTACCTCAGGAATCCTTTGTATGGCTTCAAGCTTTCCAACCAATAAAATTTCAAGGGATGTCTATGGTGAGTGGTTCTAGCTCCTAAAAAAATGTTCTATAGTTTCAAATGTGTGGAAAGCACTAGTGAGGACATTTCCCTTGGTTAGCAAATGGATAAGTTGGCATGCGGATGATGGAAGGAAAGTTATAATTGGGAATGATTGTAACCACCTCCTCCCATATTTACCTGCTTATAACTTTTTACCTGCAAATATTCTCATTGAAGATGCTTGATTCAACCATTCCCTGCTTGATCGTTACTTTCCTTTACTTTTCTTGACTTCCATTTTCTCAGTTCTTTCCTTCTCATCTTGGTTGTCTTCTCGTATTTGAGACTAATTCCAAAACAAAACTGAAAAAATTATACAAACCTATGCTCTGAATGCTTTTTATCATTCATATCTCTATTTTCTTCATTTTTCCTTAATTTTCATTCAATTTTCTCCTCGCATGCAACGTGTGACCTTTCACCTCCATTTTATCTTATTTCCCTTTATTTTGATAAATAAAAATCCAAAATATGCCTCTCTTCCTTTTCAAAGCCTTTTCCATTTCCTTTGACAATTTCCCCTTAGCCATAAACACAACAAGTGATTCCCACAAGGATATTTTGCGGAATAATTTAGCTTGGAGAAAGTGTCCCATGACCTTCGTCTTATTATTCCTTTGTTAACTTTAATACATGAACTTTTAACCATGGGTTGTTACATACCCCTCCCCCTTAGGCGAACATCATCCTCGGCGTTGTATAATACCTACAGCCAGCAAAACTGCTTAAAATAAAAAATATACTACCCATGGAGATTTAAACTTAGCTCGTTGCAACATTTAAAATGAACAGCCAACTCAAAAGAATAACCATTTTCATGATCATG
Source organism: Pinus taeda (assembly GCA_000404065.3). Lineage (NCBI taxonomy): Eukaryota > Viridiplantae > Streptophyta > Pinopsida > Pinales > Pinaceae > Pinus > Pinus taeda. The sequence goes on along the minus strand of APFE030397105.1, from coordinate 55,591 downwards.
ACCACATGACAACCATACCATCTAGTACAAAATGTGAGAATAGTGACTATATGACTAAAATGTTAGTTACGACAATTATTTTAGGTGCATTGTGATCAAATTTGAGCAATTTTAAGTGACCCAACTAAAAACGACTAACATAATTGACTAATTTATTCTAGGGATAAAATATATGACTAGATAATAAGTGAACCTATGAAAAGAGACTAAGTTAAATGACTAATATAGTGAAGTAATAAAATATATGACTAGATAATAAGTGACAATATTAAAAATGATTAATGTAAATTCCTACTATATTCCAAGAATAAAAATATGATTCACTAACAAGCGCAACAAGTATATGAATTAGTAATTTAAGCTAGCCTCTTTTAATTGTGTCATCTCGTAGATGGAAAATTACAATTTTGATACTTAAGTGTTCCATTTCACTAAAATTTAGAGACAAAGGGGTCTTTGAATCCATCTACAGTGTTACAATTTAGAGACCCCTTTAAGGGGGTATTTAAATCCATTTGCAATGTTAAAATTTAGGTAGATGGAGTCAATTGACCTCTTCAAATTAAAAAAATTCTAATAAGAATACATTTCGTTAGAAGCCTTGAAACTACTTTATTATAGAGATTAAAGGCAAACTTTCAAGGTGCTTAAGGAGAATTAGAGTACTTGTTACTATTCGACATAAATCTTTCAATCTTAAATCTAGTAAAAAGTGGATCGATGGATTTAAACTTGAATCCAAGCTCCATCATTTAGGACACCATCTAGCTTTAAGAAAAGGCTAGCAAGCTAGTTATTGTCAACTAAAGTCCATGAAAGATATAAAACATTAAGAAATATGAATATGGACATGAGTAGACAGTTTTGGTAGACTTGTGAACTCTAAAGTCCAAACCCTAATATAATTCATCTTAAAATAAAAGAATTAAATAATTTTTTAAAATACAACTATATTTTTTTAAGCAAAATATATTAATGTATAAAAACAACCACAATTTTACTTCATTTATCTTTTGTTTTGCACATTCTTTGTGATATCACCACAATGATTAATGTAAACATATGATTTTTCGCGTTCATATGTTTGTTCATAAACTTTGATCATAACAATAATATTAATAATCTAAACAATCTCATCATTAAAATGTGTAGAAAGAGAGAAATTATTTTATTTTTATCCACTAAATTCATTAAAAATCAATAGTAGGTTGTTTGGATAAACTCATTAAAAATAAACAATATGATAATAGAAAAAATATAGAAAATAAATATTCTTATCCACTAAAACACATTTAAAATCAACAATATGATAATGGAAATGGAGGGAAAATTTAAATCTGGAGGGAAAATTTTAATCATTTTTACTATAACGTAACCTATGAATATGAACATTGACCCTGAATGTATCTTGTTGTTTCGTTCCCAATGAGATTAAATCAAATTCACAACAATATCATTTTCATGTCGATATATCATTGCAACTCTTATGTAGCCATGCAAAGGTAGTCCATTGATTTTTTTTTTTTTTATGAAGTGCAAAGCTGTTTTGGAGTGGAGAAAATTTATGCTCCTCTAAAGTGTGTGTGTTTTTTATTGGTCATGTATTCTTTCTATATTTGAAGTGGATACAGAGGAGATATCCCTTATTTTGATTTAAACTTTTTTTACTACAACTCATAGTGGGACATAAAGAAACAACTTAGGGGTCTGGTAACCGTATTGTGAACCCAATAGAAAACATCTCATCAAAAACGTTTTTGGGACTACATGGAAGTACAGAAGTAGTAAATGAGGGTATTTCAGGCCATGCTCATCATATAAATTATTTTGTATCATATTAAGCTTGACAATGGGAAAACCTTCACCATCAGTGCCAATGCAACCCTGTAAATTCCCTAGTGAGTGTTTTATGGTTTTATATTCATATCTGATGCAGTAAAAGTATTATCTCTTTGAGGTTATGTAATGTCTTGAATTAAATTACTTTTGTTAATAATTACTCCAATTTTTTCAATTTTTTCAATTTGGGTGTTGGGAATGTTTTGGAACGTAAACATAGGAAAAGTGTGTCAAGGAAGCCCCCACTTAACTTTTGGAGAAATGGAGGCCACTAACATTTGAGAGAAATAAAATAAAATTGGTAGTGGGTATATGGGGCCCACATGAAGTACACACCTGGGGAAGAAGGAATTTGAATTCCCTGAGCCAAATCCGATTGGTGAAGGGACCCATAAGGAATGCATGGCAAACAATTATAAAAGGAATGAATGAGGGAGAAATATGGGTCTTTTGTCTATTTGAAAATCAAATTTTCCTTGGTTGTTCACCTAAGCCAATATTGTGTTGTTTAGCATAAGATCTTCCCAAGAAGAGAAGCTCAACCTTTCTTTAGTGGAATTCGAGTGCCACCCAAGGAAGGATTTCCTTCATCACTAAGGCTGGAAGAAGCATGAGCTATGGGTCCCTAGCATTTCTCGAGTAGAGTACGCAGTCTAGAAGCCACCACTATGTAGAAGGAGAAGTCGTTTGTTGTTTGTGTACCAGCATTGTCGAGAAATTTACCAGAGAATTTACAAGGGTGTTCTTTCTTCATTTTCAGCAATGTGGAGGGAAGCTACACCCAAGAGGACTAGAATACATGTAGTTCTCACGTCCTCATACAAAGGACTCTGACATCTCCTTCGTGACTGTGCAGTCATTGGAGTGAGACATTTTGGGGCAACATCATCTACAGGAGTTTGGAGATGGGGTGTCGGGAAATCATTTGGAGGAAAAATTTGAGGAGGATTGTTGTAGTTGGGAGAGTAGAGATTGAGACGATCAGTCGTAGTAACAAAATTCGAAATTTGGAGTATGTCCAAGTTGTGAAGGGTAAATTTTTGAATTTTGGAACCAAGGGTAATACTTTTTGGGTTTTTTTGGGTTTTGGAGAAGAAGCACTCTCCTAATTTTATAGAATTTTCTGGACACCCTAGAGTGGAAAAATTAGGGAGTTAAATTAGGCAACAGTGCAATTTGGGAGCAACAACACAATTTTTTGGAGGAGCTTACTATTGTAGCTGTTGATCTTTCTTGTATTCATCACCTAGTGCTTGTAGCTTTCCTTGTGCAAGCCCACATGTATTTCCTTCAACTCATTTCTACCACAACAACTATTATTAAAAAAACTTGGCTAGTTTGTGCATTTGGAGAAATTTATGGTTTATGTGTATGCGTTTCTAAAAATTGATGTGTTGTTATTTTGCATGTATTTGTTACCATTGTAAAATTTCCATTAGGAACATTATAGTGCTATCAGAGCATTATCTTGGCTAGTTGTGGGAGAGGCTAGCAAGATCATAGAGGAGTTGATGAGGAAGAGCCAACAATCAAGGAGGAAAAACCAACAGGTCCTATAGAGGATGCAACAAATAATGGGGACGTTGAGACATACCTAGCAAAGAAGCCATGCACATTCACATAGAGTACAGTAGAACAATACCCATGTTCAACCTATCCAACCAACCATGCCACATTTTCTCGATGAACCAGAGAAGGGGAGGGAACCCAACACCTTTGTACATTTGAGAAGGTCCTTCATGGATAGGATTGGTGACTATGAGGCTTTGGACCCTAGGATTAGGAGGTTTTTATCATTTGAGGAGAATAGAGGAGGTTAGTCAGAGGGTGAGACCATGAGGCACTTCTTCTCGTGGAGATCTGGCTTTAGATATCATGACCTTAAGGGGGATATTGAGCATGAGATTGATGGCATGTAGGAGGATCATGTTGATATACCCAGTGTCATCGGGGAGACACCCTTGTTGGAGATCCATTTTCTATCTTTGGTTGACACCTTAGCGGAGGGAGTAGGTAATACACTCCGAGGGCCATTTGATGATGTTTTGTTGATGCGGTGGTATCCGTTGTAGAGGTATCCATTGACGAGGTGGCCAGGACCATGTTCAAGTTTTCCGATGATGGTAGCCCACAACATATTAGGGAGGTGTTAGGAGACATATCCATTGGTGAGGTTGTAATGGGCACAGAGGTACGTAGAGCCGTGACAGAGTTCTCAGATGATAGTTACCCATAATAACATTGAAAACACCTTGAGGAGCGTGAGTTAGATGAGGATGTTATGCTCAATGAGCTACTTGTGGAGGGACAATTTGGGACTCCAGTTCAACCCTTGGTAGAGGAGGATCGGAAGTCATATTTTTCACATGCAATCGACGGGGAGAAAATATATGGGAAAATGACCAACAAATCTATAGTAATTCTAGTTACTGGCTCTCTTGAGACTTACATAGATGGGGCCTACAACATTATCAGGTTTCCTCTACACGTTTGAAGGAGAGTGGTTGAGTTACCTAGAAATATTGTATATGTTGACTAGGCCATTAAGACAAGGAAACATGAGTTGTGTGGGGTGCAACATTCACATGATGGATTTGTTACGTAATTGTGGGTTCTTTCTTTTGATCGTTGTCATGGGGTTGGGTGGCAATAAGTATTGATTTGGTACTTGGTGGAGCTGGCTAGATTCTTTCATACATCCATGGTCGGGAGCATAGTTTAGCAGGGGTTGTGGTTTTCCAAAGGGGCTCGAGGGCTAAATCATCATTGGATATAGTTAAGACTCCCCATCACTTCATGGGTTTGGTTAGTCATGATACTAGAAAGATGGTGGATTCAATGATCAAACTGACCCCCACTTTCATATTCCCATCAGAGTCCTGGACAACACCACTGATAAGTTGGGTTGATAGGGGATCCGATAGACTCTGCAAGTTGTCTTGGTACGTTGCTCATGCTTGGGGTCATTGGATGATCAGTGGACCCTAGAAGGAGGTTGTTAGAGGAGGTGGTGTCATCAGGCCACCGGATAGTTCCTTGTATGGGGAGGAGGATTTCCCATGGATATATGGGGCACAGTGCTCACCAAGGAGAAACACCCTAATGACACCACCATAGGAAAATAGGGAGATTTTCCTGTCGGATCTCTCAGGGAGGATTAGGAAGGGAGGTACACTCATTAAAGAATATGGGGATGAGAGGGTAGATATGGTGGTATTGACAGGATGCGAGTTGATATTTATAGATATAGTTTTGGACCATGACACCCAGGGGTGTATAGGGGCATGCATTAGTTCACATTGATATCCAGTGGAGCATAGAGGTTCACAGTGGTGCATAGCAGCGTGTATTCTTGCACCAGGTTGTTGAAGGAGAGGTTTGCATCACAGTACATTACCTCATTGAGTGACAAGCACATCGATACAAGAGGGCTACTAGTTTATCCAAGATGATGCAACACCATGTAGCAAGGTTCGATGGTGCATAGAGAAGTGATACTAGGTGCAGATGTATGCGAGGCGACACAAGGATACCTGGTTATATTAAGTAGTGTGTGGGGATACACTCCAGACTAAGGGACTGATACTAGTAGGGAAATTTCTTGATGAGGATGTCAGGGATGGCATTAGGATGGACATACCTACATTGGTGTAGGTTTTAACCCGTATAGTAATTACCTGCATTAGAATTCTAGAACACAAAAAATAAACAATGTGACAGCATAACACATAAAACACATATACATAGAGATTTTCCCCTGGATCCCAAAACCTGGACTACCAGCTTGATTTTTCATTATGTTCCTTTCAATGTTACAATACATATTTATACATGCCGAATCCTCCAATACCATGGACCAAAAACTATTGGATCCAAAACCATGGATCGAAAACCATCGCGTCCAAAACCATCTGCGAAAATCATGCACAAAACCATAGGTGGGTCCGCCCAACCTATCATAGTGTCCAAAACAAAAAAAATTTAGGGCACTGCCCTGGACCCCATAGAGTGGGCTTACCTGCACCCCTCAAACCCCCTATGATGCCCCCACTACGCAATCGGCGCAACGAAGGGAGGGCTCCTCCCCCTTCCCAACCTCTCGATTAACTATGTGGGCTAGTCATGGAAAGAATATAACGCAACCCAACATTCTCCCTCTTGTTGTTTTCTTTCCATAGGGGGCCACAAGAGAGTTTAGTCATTTATCCAGCCCTGAAGCACCCATTGTTTCTCTAGACCAAGAGAACTTCTCAGAGCTCAAAGATTTTGTCAATGCATTTGCAGTATTCTTCAAAGTGTCCACCTTTACCAGCAACACCTTTTTGTCTTCTATCATATCCCTCACAAAGTGACACTGAACATCAATGTACTTTGTCTTTGAATGGTAAGCAAGGTTCTTTGCCAAGAAATTTGCACTTTGGATATCATAGTCTATCCTTATAGCTCCCTCTACTAACCCCATACTTGAACACAATATCTACAACTAAAGTGCTTCCTCGCTTGCATGAGTGGCTACCATGTATTCTACCTCTGTAGTTGATAGTGCCACTACATATTGTTTCTTACTCATCCAATTGACTACACCTCAATATAGGTTAAACACATACCCACTTGTAGAGCTTCTCTGATACAGATCTCCAACCCAGTCCACATCAACAAAGCCACAGATATCCAAAGCTCTGTCCAATCCTGGTCTTCCTTGGTAGCACAAACCATAATCACTAGTGCCACACAAATAGTTGAAAACTCGCTTCACTGCTGTCCAATGCTCGTTCCCTAGTGTTGACATAAACCTACTTAATGCTCCCATTGCATGTGTAATGTTTGGTCTAGTACAGACCGTCACATACATCAGGCTACTGACTGCACTTGCATATGGAGCACAAGACATATCCTCTTCGTCTTCTTTTGTCTTGGGACACTGTTCAACATATAACTTTACACCTACAGGAATAGGAACCTTCACTGGTTTACTATCCTGCATATTAAACCTCTACAATATTGTCTCGACATACTTCCTCTGGTTTAACCAAGGCTTCCTCTTTGCCCAATCTCTTTTAATTTCCATGCCCAAAATATAGTTTGCAACGCCAATATCCTTCATGTCAAATATGGAGGACAATTGGGTCTTCAAATCCTGGATAATTTCTTTGTCATTTCCAACCAGCAACATATCATCCCATCAAGACAGATAAATAACACGGTCAGCAATTAATTTAAAATACACACAGTGATCTGCTTTGCTTCTGGTGAAGCCAAGTCCCCGTACAAATGTATCAAATTTCTAATACCACATCCTTGGTGACTGTTTTAACCCATACATAGACTTCTTTAACTTGCATACCAATTCTTTCTTACCCTTCACTGCAACGCCTTTAGGTTTCTTCATGTAGATCTCCTCTTCCAGATCCCCATGAAGAAATGATTGCTTCACATCCATCTGTTCTACCTCAAAATCAAAAGCAGCAGCAATAGATAAAAGTAATCTAATAGAAGTTACCTTGGCAATAGGAGAAAAAGTATCACCAAAATCAATTCTTGGCACCTGGGAATAACCTTTTGCTACCAATCGAGATTTGTATTTATCCACCTTTCCTTCTACATTTGTCTTCTTCTTGAACACCCATTTTCTGCCAATGGGTTTCCTTCTAGCCGGCAATGCCACCAGATCCCAAGCCTCATTTTTATGCAAAGATGCCATTTCATCAACCATGGCTTCTTTCCAGAGTTTTCCATCCTCTGAATCTACTACTTTCATAGTTCTTGGATCATAATGAGTAATAGATAAAACAAAATTTGAATAGTCAGATGGACTATACCTTTCTGGCTACCTTCTTGCTCGGACTGATCTTCTCACACCCGGAGTTTGTGGCTCTTCATCTCCTGATTCCTCCTCTGATGTAGAGTTTGATTCTTCCTACTTTAGCTCAAACTCTATCTTATCATGTTCCTTTGTATGGACTTCATGTTTAATAACATCTTTCACCTCTCTGAACACCACATCTCAGTTGTACACAACCTTCCTTGTTACCGGGTTCCAAATCTTATGACCCTTTAAACCATCCTTATACCCAATAAAGATGTACTTTTCAAATTTACTATCCAACTTTGTTCTTTTCTCTTTTGGAACATGTACATATGCATCACATACAAATACCCTGAGATGTGAAAGAGAAGGTTTCTTACAAGTCCATACCTCTTGTGGAGTCTTATCCTCCAATGCTGATGAAGGTGACTTGTTGACCAGGTAACATGCAGTCTCCACCACCTATGCCCAGAATTCCTGTCCTAACCCAGCACCACTGAGCATGCTTCTCGCCCTTTCCATCAACGTCTTGTTCATTCTTTCTGCAACTACCTTTTGCTGAGGTGTATATGGAGTAGTCTTCTGCCATGCTATACCACACTTCTTACAGAATTCTTCAAATTCCTTACTGCAAAACTCTCCACCGTTATTTATCCTCAACACCTTTATCTTCTTCTCTGTCTGATTTTCCACTAGAGCCTAAATTCTTTAAACTTGTCAAAGACTTCAGATTTCTTCTTAAGGAAATATATCCATGTATTCCTTGAGAAGTCATCTATAAATGATACATAGTACACAGACTTACCTAGTGATGGAACATTCATAGGTCCAAACACATCACTGTGCACAAGCTCTAATAATTGTTTCGCCCTCTTACCACCAGAGGGGAAACTCACCCGATTTTGCTTCCCATATACACAATTTTCACAGAAATCAAAATTCATGGACCTATTACTGATACCTTCTACCATATCTTTACCATGAAGTATTCGGAGGCCCTTCTCTCCAATATGTCCAAGCCTTTGATGCCACAACATGGTCTTTTCTCCAAAGACCACTAGATTTTATGCTCCACTTTCAGGAACCACAAAATTGTTGCACCCATCAATAACTATGCTACCTTGCATCTTGTACAAAGTTCGAATCCAAACTCCCCACATCAATACAATTGCTCCTCGAACCATCTTGCAGGTATCCTTCTCGAACACTATTTTTACACCTGCATCATCCAACTTGCTTATAGAAATCAGATTTCTTGCCAATGCAAGAATATGTAGAACACCCAGAAGTGTTCTAACCCTTCCATCTTGCAAATTCAACTTTACTTTTCCTCGGCCAACAATTATAGCCTTCCTATCATCCCCTAAGAAGACATCACCACCATAGTATTTCTCACACTCGCAGAACCACTCTCTATGGGGAGTGAAGTGAAAGGATGCACCTGAGTCAATCAACCATGCCTCATGATCTACATGTGTACTTGAAGAAGCCAAGTACACATCCCCACCTTCATCTGAGGTGGTTTTTGCCTCTGCAGAAGGAGCATCATCAAATCCCTTTCTTTTATCAGGAGCTATAGATTTATAGTCCCTTCTGAAGTGCCCTTCCTTTCCGCATTTCCAGCACACCACCTTTGTAGGTTTTCATGGAGATTTAGATCTCCCTCTAGATTCAGATCTCCCACTCGATGACTTATTTTTGTTTTCGTTTTGGGACCGTCCTCGTATAGACAAGGCATCACCATTCTGGTTGTCCATATTTTTCCATCTCATCTCCTCCGTCAGCAAGGATGAGACTATTTCATCAAACTATAAGGTAGTTGCATTGCTACCTATTGCAATAACTAGACTATCCCATGAATCTGGTGGAGAACACAACAAACTGATGCACTTTTCTTCATTTGAAATTTTAATATCCACATATGCTAACTAACTTACCATAGTATTAAATGCATTCAGATGCTTTTTCACTGAGTCTCCATCTTTCATCCTCACGTTATACAGATTTTTCCACAGGAACATTTTATTCATGAGAGACTTAGATTGGTACAAAGTCCCTAACTTTTCCCACAAAGCCTTCGTCGTAGCTTCCCCTGATACATTCATCAATACTGAATCTGAAGCACACAATCGTATTGTGCTCTTTACCTTCTAATCTGACTTCTTTCATTCTTCATCGGACACTCCCGTTAGTTTAATACCTGGATCTACCACGATCCATTGATCTTTATCCACCAACAGATCCTCCATCTTGAGTTTCCACAACTCAAAACTCTGACCATTAAATTTCTAAATCTCTATCTTTCCACTGCTTGCCATCTTCTTTTCACCAGCAGAATCGATCTCACAGATTTCCCACTGAACAGGGTCTACCAGAGGCTCGAGCAAAACCCCTCAGCAACAAATCCGTCCCCTTGAAGCTGAAACAACTCTGATACAAAATGTAGATTTTAACCATGTACAGAAGTTACATGCATACGAATTCTAGAACACAGAAAATAAACAATGTGAGAGCATAACACATAAAACACATATACACAGAGATTTCCCCTAGATCCCAAAACCGGGACTACCAGCTTGATTTTTCATTATGTTCTTTTAAATGTTACAATACATATTTATACATGCCGAAGCATCCAATACCATGGACTGAAAACCATCGCGTCCAAAACCATGGAACGAAAACCATCGCATCCAAAACCATGTGCGAAAATCATGCACAAAACCATAGGTGGGTCTGCCTAACCTAACATAAGGTCCAAAACCAAAATTTTATGGGGTGCTAGCCCGCACCCCATAGAGTGGGGTTACTTGCACCCCTCAAACACCCTGTGACTCCCCCCACTACACAATCAGCGCAACGAGGGGGGGCTCCGCCCCCCTCCCAACCCTCTAGTTAACTACGTGGGCTAGTTGTCAAAAGAATATAACACAACCCAACAATTGGGAGAGCCGATCGATCACGGGATGGGCTGGGAGCATCCACACGGGTTCTAGATCATATCCATCAGAACCCACACATCTGTCACTCATTAGCATCTGAGGAGGTTAAGGGGAGCATTGTTTTGTCTGGTCGAGGCCTACATTGTGCATAGTGGGACCTCAAAAAAATTATTGAGACGACTCTATGGGATTCAATGCATTAGGGGATCAATACAGATTCCCTGGTGGAGTAGAGTTAGTACATGAGTTGGTAGCCATGGGATCTGCGATGAGGTGATCTTTTATAGGGGTGGTATACCATTCATCTATGAGATCACACTTAGGGAGTTGATCATGGGGGAGACATGTGCCTCTACTTCAGTAGGGCTCATTTGGATCCTGCATGAACATAGGATACTGTGTATAGATGAAGTGATTTTCCAGTGGGCATTTGAGCTTCAGACACTGTATTTGCACATTATTGAGGGTGCAGATGGAAGACTCAATGGTGATGGTTGGCATGAGAAGAGTGGATCCACATACACTAAATCCATTGCAAGTATTGGATACCCATATATTGGTTGCATTCAGGGGGTAGCTATTTGGCTCATGTGGTTTCCAATTGTCATCAGTATTACAGAGTTGAAGGCACAGGGAAGTTTAGCATGCATAAGATTAGTTCATGATATATGGAGCCTATAAATTGATTGCATGCAAGGACTAGAGACGAGGCATAAATGGATTCCAAGGGGTCTGGCTATGGGATTCAGGGACTCAGTTGGTTGATAGATCACTCTATTTCACGATGAGCAGACTCATGGCAGGGAGTGATCTAGTTCACTCTCGGGTCAACACATGGGGGTTCGCAGAGACCTTCATCGTATGGCGAGGGATGCTTTCCCTGTTGTTTCAAAAGCTCAAGGTTAGCATTGGATGGGTAGGCTTTGGGATCATGAAGATGCCTGGACAAGATGTATTTGGCCTTTATCCATATTTCACCATCGGGTTCCAGGAGAGGAAGATGCAACATGCACACGATGGGTAGTCAGTTGTAATCAGAGTAACACAATGTTAACATGGTGGCATATTTTTTAGATTAGCATGGGACCCTAGTATCAAGGGATACTTTTGGGACATGATGGTGCATGGATTCAGGGTGACCCAGTGGTACATTTTGAATATCAGTATTGTGTGAAGTGATTGTTTGGTTCAGTTAATCGAGAGGGTGCTTGTTTAGGAATTGCTTGAGGACAAACAATTTTTGGTGGGGAGGACTGTAATGTCCCCAATTAAATTAATTTTATTAAGAATAATTCCCATTTTTGGAATTTGTGTTTTAAGAATGTCTTGGCATGTAAACTTAGGAAAGGTAGGTTAAGGAATTCCCCACATAAATTTTGCAGAAAATGGAGGCCACCAACATTACATAGAAATAAAATTAAACTAGTAGTGGATTATGGGGCCCACATGAAGTACACAGTTGGGGAACAAGGAATTTGAATTCCTTGAGTAAAATTGAATTGATGGAGGGACCCACAAGGAATGAATGGCCAAAAATTGTAAAAGGAAGGAATGAAGGGCCAATAAGGGTATTTTTCTATTTGAAAATTGAATTTGCCTTAGTTGTTCAGCGGAGACAATATTTGTTGTTTAGCATAAGAGCTTCCCAACAAGAGAAGCTTAACCTTTCTTCGGGGGACTTCGAGTGCCACCTAAGGAAGGATTTCCTTCATCACTAAGGATGGAATAACCATGAGCTATGGGTCCCAAGAATTTCTAGGGTAGAGTACTTAGTTTGCGAGCCATGACTACGCAAAGGAAGAAGTCACTTAGTGTTTATGGAGCATTGTTATCGCGAAATTGACCGAAGAAGTTATAGGGGTGTTCTTTCCTCATTTTTAGGAGTGTGGAGGGAAGCTACAGCAAAATAGGACCTGCCTACATGTAGTTATCATGTCCTCATACGCAAGACTGTGACAACTCCCCCATGACTGCATAGTCGTTCGAGTGAGATATTTTGGGGCAGCATCATTTGGGGGAGTTTGGAGATCGGGTACTGGGAAATCATTTAGAGGGCCATTTTAGGAGGATTGATGGGGTTGGAAGAGAATATATTGACAGGATCAATCAGAGTAAGATAATTTGAAATTTGGAGGAGGTCCAAGCTGTGAGGGGTCAAATTTTGAAGGTTGAACCAAGGGTAACCCTTTCTAGGTTTTCTTGGGTTTTGGGAAAGGAGTACTCTCCCAATTTTATAGAATTTTCTAGGAAATCTAGAGTGGGAAACATAGGGGCTGAAGTTAGGCAGCAATGCAATTTTGGAGCAACAACGTAGTTTTTTGGAATAGCATACTATTTTAGTTGCTGAGCTTTCCTTTATTCATTACATGGTACTTGAAGCTTGCCTTGTGCAAGCCCAGGTGTATTTTCTTCAACTCATTTGTACCACAACAACTATTATTAATAAAATCTTCACCATTTTGTGGATTTGGAGAAATTTCTACTTTATGTGTATGCATTTCTAAAAAATTTTGTGTTGCTATCTTTGCATGTCTTTGTTATCATTGTAAAATTTCATTGAAAATTATAGGTGATGAAATCATGCCAAATGATGTGTGATTTAATTTAGAAAAAATCTTGAATATCGAATTTTTTTTAAATAGACAAGTGATATTGTTAGAGACCTGAAGAAATTACTCTAAATTCTTTAAGATCAGTCAAGGGCCATTTTACAAAGCTTGTCTCTGGAAAATTTAAGATGAATCAAGGGAAATTTTAGAGAGGTTATTTGAGTAAGATATGTTTTGAATAGGTATTTTATTATTTCTCATGAATTGGTACCACTAATGTTGACTAAATTTTGCTTCAATTGGTACTTTAATAAAAAACCCCTTAGAGATATTTGTAATTGTTGTATGTCAATTTGTTGTTTATAAACAATCTTGTTATAGTAGATGCAACACCCTCCAAAATTTTGTCTTGCATCAAAATTTCAGAGCCTTCCTTGGTTTTTTCCTTTGATGGTTGAAAACACTCAATCTCACCCCATGATCTCTTGTGAAGTATTTCCACCTTTTTTCTTGTTTGACAAGCAGTCATCTTTTGGCATGTTAATTGCTTTGCCATGCTTGTGATATAATTCTAGTGTGTTTGAAGGTTTGCCTTTGTGTGTTTTATTTGTCCTCACTATGTAAAAATTTGTTGTACTCACACAAAAAGTTGTAAACAATGTTGCGCAAATATCGTCATGGTCATCTGAAGGTCTATCACAAGTGTCACACTTGTCGTTCTCAACTCCAAGAAATTCTCATTGAGGAAATGTTTTATCTTATTGTCATGGTGTTCTATGTTTTCCCATCATCAAGTATGCTAAATGTATGTTCAAAATGTCGGTTTTCACAAGTTTTATTTCTTTTGACACTTAGCCATTTTCCTGAAAATCTGCTCGACCGGATAACCCTCTTCCATTGGACCCCGACTAAGATGCATTGAATAGTCTCAACCCTCGGTGACCCTTCTCTGATACCTAGAGCAACATAGTGCTTGAGGGTGTCCTCCAGGTTATTTGGACTACGCAATCCCAGAGGTGAACAGTCTGTCTTCCTCCTAGACTTGCACAGAATCTCCCTCCCTATGCAATTGAACTACATATTTCTCAAGCACAGTCATCAACCTTCCTCCTTGCCTGTTGTAAGCCTACACTTCTTTGAGACCTACGTCTACATTGTTCCCCAAATTGCATTGAGTTTCCCACCTAATCCTTGTTGCCTTTCTTTGACCTACCTCTAGAAATTTCACAGACATGTCTGGCAGTTCCCTTGCTGCATGTCCTACATTGTTTCCAGAAATTGCGCAAGAATTATTAACACATCCCTCTATAGCCCTAATCTATATTCCCTCTAGAAATTTCATAGTCATGACTAGAAATCCCTCTAAATCCCTGCTCTATCCTCCCTCTGGAACGTGGTAAAACTGACCAATAGTCCCTCTGTAGCATCGCTTTTTCTTCCCTCTAAAAACTGCACAAAAGCTACTCCCCTCAGGGTTTCACCTTGCAGCTCACACTGATGACTCTCAATGTGAAATCCTACCTCACAGTGAACACTGCACTGTTTTCCCTAGAGTACAGGTTGTCCTCCTGACATGCCTCATTCTAGCCTAAGCTGTGTTGTGCACTGTCTCAGTGATTTTTCGTCCCTCCCCGTCACCTGAAACATGAGAACAATGCATCATGCTAGACTGGGAGGTTTTTGATTTGATTTTATCCCATCATAAGTGAATTGCAGGAAAAGGTACACTAGTAGATCATGGAAAGATGATTTACAAGATGAAGAAGGAGCACACATGCTAGAAGAATTTCTTGTACCTGGATGGACGTACCAAACATATCAAGCAATAAGCAAGAGGAACATATGCATTGAACCATCAAGAAATTCCAAGACCATTGAAGACCCCACAACGCTATGCCATTTAAAGGAGATGAAAAAGCACACCAAGAGTACATCCATCACTCAGTAGTGTGGTAGCTCAACATGGATACCGCTGTTAGCCAATACATGTCAGCAGTGTCATGTCAAGTTGTGTCATGAGCTATCTCAGCCACATGACCATTATGGGCCATATCCATTGTAACTGGAAGTATGTAAAGTGAATCCAATGGATGCACATGGAAGTCGGAGATTCATGTCAGTTGAAAAGTCATGGGAAGTTGAACAATCTTGGGATAGTCCAAGAGTTACAAGGGTCAAGCATCACCCTTAGATATATATACCCCTCCCATTATATGAGCAAAGGAATTTTTAGCTTTGTTCCTCCCACGTAGCCTTGAGAGTCTGTATTCTATTCTTTGAGGAGCGAGGAGTGGCTCCAATGACCCACTGCTGGGCCTAGTGATGTATGGTGTACATATGTGTCTTGGGACTTTTTCTTAATTTAGAGTCTATTTCAGGCGAGCATGTTTCCATGCATCTTTTGTAGATGTTTGTAAGACTACTATTTAAACATTTGTAATGCATGTTTTCTTAACCTGTACTAAGATAGTTAAACTACTTTGGTTATTTTAGTACTTACATTGTTGAATATGTGTTGTATTTTTTATCACTGTTGTCTAGTCCATGTGCTCTACTCCACTGGACATAAGACAGACCATTCTTATTTTTCTTGGTTATAATGACCATCACCCCCGTGTGGAATGCTTTATTGGATGGTGTACATGTTTTCCCTTGAAATTTTGTTTTAACAATTGTTGCATCCATTGTGGACTACTCTGTTGGATGCTTGATAGACCCTTTTTATTTTCACGTGTGTCTCTCCTTACGTGGTACTACTACCTCTCATCTAAAGGCTCACTTTTACCCACTCCCTTATAGTAAGAGAATCTAAACTCAACTTACATTATGCACTCACCAGGCATACTCACCTCACTTTTTGAAGATACAAGCATAACAATCTCATGTGCTAAACAACAAGAGCTAAGGGAAATCTCTAAGATAATGGCAACCAGGCCATCATACCAGATGGGACCCCAAAATCAAATGATGTGAGGTCTAGTTGGGACTTCATACTAGGTAGATCCCTTGAATGTTGGCAGGTCCAACACTATCAACATTTATGGTGCTAGAAGGAGGGCTCCAAAAAGTTTATGGTTGAATGTCCTACCAACCCCACTTATCTATCCTCTGGTTAAGGAAGTAACATGAAATCCTTCTCTCCCATGTGCAACTTTGAAGTTGGTTATTCCTCATCTCTGAGACTCGAATAAGAAATTTCATATCATCACATCCATGTTGTCCATCCCATCACCCGTATTTTTGCTAAAGCTATTGAACTAATTATAGGAGTGCACACTCTTCCCTATTCGTAGACAAAGAAAAAGACCTCTTCCATAGGAGTGGTATTCTCATATGTGGAAGAAGCAATCATCACCACTCTTGAAGAGTTGGCAGAAGCTGTTGAAAATGAAGAGGAACCTCTAGTGTTCTGAGATGGAGAAGAAGATAACCTCTTACTCTGGGGTTTAGGTTCTGGTGGAGGCAGTGGAGGGGAAGGAAATGGAGGAGGTGGAGGCAGAGATGAACCAACATATTCATAGGTTGAACCATCAGATTTAGAAGAAGAGGGGGAGGATGAAGAAGAGGACAACATGGATGACCAAAATTTGTAATGGATGACACAAGTCCCACTGGCACTCCTTGTTGTCTTGCATAAGATGCCAAGACAAACAAAGAAATTGTTAACAAAGTATGACCCTAACAGAGTAGTGAAGGCAAAAGATCATCTAGACACGTTCTACCTACATCTGCAGACACTCGAGGTATGTTATGACGATGTTCCATGTAGATTGTTTCCATGTACCTAGGATGGCAGAGCAGCTATTTGGTACCACGGGCTTCCTATCAACTCCATTTAGAACTGGGGGGTGTTGAAGAGAATTTTCCTTGATAATGTTGCTGACAACAAAACCCCTGCCATGTTTTTAAAGGAGTTGGGTAGTTTGAAGATGGAGAAAAAAGAAAAAGCGAAATAGTTTAACGTGAGGTTTAGTCGTATCTTGAACAAGTTCACTAGAGACACCAAAAGTCACGACTCCATCATAGTTGACTACTATACATTCATCAAGTGAGTTGTAAAACCAACCCTTTTTGAAACATTCCATGAGGAAATTATTGTGGAGAAATACCTACGCAAGATTGGAGTCATTGTAGATGATGAATCAACTAAGAACTCCAAAGGCATGTTCAATAATCTAGGGCAAATGGGATTAAAGTGATTCTTCTAGACTTGATAATAGTTTTTGAAGTGATTTTGCAATTTATGTTAGCTTGATCTTCTTCTTATTATTAGTGTGCGTGTTTTCTTAATCTACCTACTACCAAAACAAAGAGACAAGAACACAACATGTTTGGAATTCTACTAAGGCCAAAACCAATCCCTCTTAGAGAGGAAAACCTGCACGAAATTCTTCTTATGGAGATTCAATTGATGAATACCAAGACTTGGACCCTTGACCTATTAGGACACTCCAAGACCAAGACATTGATCCTCCTTTTGACACTGTGGAGATCATCATCATCACTGTTACTGTACAAAGTTCAATTTCATCACGGAGGCTATTGCAATTGTACCTTCACCGAGAGCATAGTTGTGCCTTCTCTGAGATTATTGATGTACCTTCAGTGAGATCATTTTTGTACCAACTAAATATTGATATTGAATTTGCACCAAAATATTTCATTATAATTATCAATTCATAATCATATCTTCATGAAATCATTATGTTGAGATTATGACTGCATTCAAAATATAAGACAAAGTGTATCTCTTTGGGATTACCGAGATCCTTGTCATCACACTTACACCTTGACTGTTCGTAACGAGTATGGAGGATGTGTACTGAGACCATGCCTTCATCTTGAGACAGAGACTGATTTGTATGTATGATGACTTCTTTTAGTATTGCGAGACAGTGATCATGAGGTGGCTAAGATACATAAACACTATTATTATAATTACCTATCTGAATTATCCTCCTATAATGCAGATCACAGAGAGCATACGCTTCCAAAGATTGTAGAGGATCCTCACTCCTGTAATGTGAATCCTTCACTTGTAGCTGCTATCTGAAACTTCAGACGAATGTGTGTCATGTTCTTCTTTTGCATAAAACCTAGCCGCATATTTATAGTGGTTAGCCTAAGTATTTCAGCTGACATGATAGTGTTAATGGTTGTGACTTCTTATTGAGCTAACATGACTATGCTAGATAATTCATTTATAGGTTGACATGACTGTTCTTAATAATTGATTTTGATTATTTCCTTCTTCAAGGGGATGGTGGTTGTCTTGGAAGGATTTGATCTAAAAACTAGGTTGACTTATTTACATTACATATAAGCTCTAGAAGAGCATGACATTGACTCTTTGACTCTCCTAAGAAATGAGAAAGAAACTCATTTTTAATTCACAAAAAATAATATTTCTTTTCTTTAGAAGTACAAAGATCAAAATTACATTTGTGAATTCCGAACCTAGTTACTCTTTCTTCAACAAGACATAGGAAGGAGGTCTCAGACTACTATGAGTAAGGAAAAGGAAAAGGAAGCAAGTGAAATTGAAAGTCTTACTCATCTTGTTAAGTCCTTGACAATCAAAGTTTCTGAACTCAAACAGTGGATGAGTAAGACAACCATCAACAGTAGGCCTCCTAGATTTTCACAGAAGAAGAACTTAGCTTCAAGCAGCAATAGCAATCACCCAGCTAAAACTACATAGAGCTCTAACCTTGTGCTCAACCTGGATGAAATCACAATAGATCATTATTGCAAGTTCCATGGTGAACAAAATTCAGAGAAGACTTTCCCACGATGGAACCAAGGAATGAGTGCTCTCACTACATAGTTGACTGATCAATTCACAACCAATGAGTAGTCTCGACCTGGGGATGAAGATGAAGAAGAAGATGCTACTTCTAATGAAGCTCTAAGTGTGGGGAATGTAATCAACATGTATCAATGTGCTAACATTTCCCAAAAGAAAACCACCGATAAGAAGCATCCGAATGACTGTCCGACCCAAAAGAAAAGACAGTTGGTACAATTTGAGGAGTCATGGGGCCCCCACTGTTTTTGAGATACTCAGAGAAAATGTAAGACAACATATGATCAAAACAGGTTGTCCGTTAGTTAGCTCAACTCAGGAAACACAAAGCAAGTCCAAGAAGATAGATACAACTAAAGTACGTATGTGAGAAATCAAGACAAAAGCATCGCACTGGACAACTCGAACACAAGTCTACGCCCAGACATCTCAGTGAGTCTTCCCTCTCTAGATTACAAAATTGTTGAAGATAAGAAAAAAACTTGTGTGAACATCTCTCTTTATGTGTTAACCAACATCACGGGTCAGCAAGATATTATTTTGCGTACACTGGGGAAAACCTCTAGTGACAGTTTTGGCTCTTGTAGAAAGGGATTAAGAAAGTGTCGTGATTCAATTGCACTTGTGCTCAACGCACTTCACATGGAGGAAGTGAACTCTCTTTACCAGCCATTTCTGTTGTCATTATAAATATTTAACTTCAATGTCCACAGTTGTTTGGTTGATTCTGGCACATTAGTCAATGTCATGCCACTCTTTATTGCTAAGCGAATCAATGCTCAATGTAGTAGTACAACTACGTAGATCATCCAACATGACAGAACATGTGTGCCAACCATTTGTGAACTCTGGGATGTGATCATCCGGTTATTATCTAATGGATGAGTTCATTAGTGCATTAACATTGTGAATGTGGACATCCCGGAAGCATATGGGTTACTTCTTAATAGAGTCTAGTCCAACAATCTACAAGGATACTTTTCTATGGATTAGTCACACTTATGGATTATGTAAAAGGGAAGAAATAAAAAGATCTGAGTGTTGTCGAAAAGATACATGAAACATAATTTTACTCCCTCGGATGGTCAAAATGAACTATTGGATTTCATAGAACTTATGTTCAACAATTTATTTCTAGAAATGCAACTACTGTGTTATCTCGCATAGCCAACCCTAACCCCACCAGACACATATTTGGGTCTCCTTCCTTTCCCAACTGGTGAAAATGAAACATGTACCATAGATTGAAATAGTAACTGTAGTAGTGACAATAGTACTAGCATGACAAGAGGTCCCTATACAGATAATATGTGGACCCTATATTTTGAGGGATCTAAGACACAAGAGGGTTGTAGAGCCAGTTGTGTTTTGATAGATCCATTGCAAAGGAAACACTTAGTATCAAGCCACGTGGAGTTTGAGTGCATGAACAACACCGTCGAGTATGAAGAACTCATTTTGGGCTTGCATAAAGCCATCAGCCTCAACATTGTTGTGCTTAAAGTGGTAGGTGATTTAGATATCATGGTATGTCACGTACGTAACACCATACATTGTGTTTCACCCCCTCTTAAGAGTTACAAACAAGAGGTATTGTGACTTATCTCTAACTTCCAAGCATTCAATATTATTTTTGTACCAACAATGTGTAATGGAGTTGTGGATGCTCTGGGACATCTAGCTGCTAGGATGACACTGCTTAGGGATAGGTTTTCTATTGAAATTTTGTATAAGCCATCTATCCTTGATAACATCTCTAATTTATGTGTTTTTTATGATGATCAACAAAAACTGCATTTCATGGCCAACGTTGACATCTTCAAGTACACAACGATAGATTAAGATGAGCATGAGCAACCTCTATAGAGTGCAGCTAATGAAAGTAAAGGAAACCTCGTCCCCAATGGTGTGGTATCACTCGAGAAGTTGTATGACTTGCAGAACCACTTTTAGGGGCTGGTGAATTCCAAAACTCACAATTCTATAATGACGTATGAATATATCGACCTGGGAACAGAAAAATATTTGATGTTTGTGAATCTCAGTACATGTTGAACACTAGAAGAGAGGCAATATGTTGTCTGCCTATTCAGATGGTACCATGATTTGTTCACATGGAAGTACACTGACTTGAAAACATATGACATGTGAATAATCCAA